>CAUYLG010011362.1:0-69526 GCA_963573385.1 Cacajao melanocephalus | reverse complement strand
CTAAAAATATAAAAATTAGCTGAGCATGGTGGCACATGCCAGTAGTCCCAGCTACTCAGGAGGCTGAGGCAGGAGAATCACTTGAACCCGGGAGGCGGAGGTTGCAGTGAGCCGAGATCACACCACTGCACTCCAGCCTGGCAGCAGAGCAAGACTCTGTCTCAAAAAAAAAAAAAAAAAAGAAAAAAAGATCTAGAAGGTTGAGGATTGCTTCTGGAGAGTGTTAAAGGGACTCACTTTTCCTTCCATCCTTTTATTTGAATTTTTATAAGGATCAGGTATTACTTTTATAAACATTAAGAATGTAAAAATGTAAAAATTGTTAGAGACTAGGAGGAATAGTTTTTCCCTGTTGAGGCTGACAGTCAATGGGAAGTGTTATATGGCAAGAGTGTGGTGTGGGGCAGATGTCAGTGGCTTCAACTAATTCCAGATTCCAGAGATCTCAGGAGCCAAGGCAGCAGGAAAAGCAGTTATATGTTATACTGTAGGAGGGACTTTGGTAACCTGGGCAGGTGGAGTTGGGGGTGGGAGGGGCCGTGGAGAAATAAAAAACATCAGGAAGTAAAAGAAGGTGAATGGAAGACCCAGGGAGGTGTGGAAGTAGTATAATGAATATGTATATTTTGGAGGAACTGATATTTGAGTTGTAAGCTTTTTGTAGGACTGGCCAATTTCATTTGTCTTGTATCCTCTTTTGCCTAGTTCAGTGACTTGCATGTAGTAGGAACTATTAAATGCTGAATGTTGCATGAGTTGGGCAAATCTGTAAAGCTCTGTGCTTTGGTCTCCTTTTATGACAGGAGGGTATTGTATTAGATCCTTTCCAAGGACCTTTTTGGCTACATGATCGTCTTCACTTGATTTCCATAAGCCCCATACCTTAAATAATGTATCAGTATGTGGTTGTTTTACTAATGTGATTATATGCGATACTTGGAGCAGTAGCCTTATAGAGTAAAAAAACCTCAAAAGATTGGCTGACCCATACTAATAGGAGTGCCTTGGTACACATAGGTTTATAAATCTCTCTGCACTGAAAAGGCCTCAGAGAAAGTGAGACATAAGCATATTCAGTTTTTAGGGTTCTGCAGGGAAAACTATAAGAGACACCTAACATTTTTGTTCCTGTAGCCATCTGGAAAGATAATATCTTCATTATGTTCTCATTTCTGCTGAGGATCTTAAAGAATTTCACATGAAATAATGAAACTTTCGTATTTGCATTAAAGATGGTAGAGCTGTCAGCATTTGAATGTCTCATTTAGTGAGAGGAAAGGCAAATTAACACTTTCTTTTTTGACAGTTACATTAAAAAAATGACTAAAGGAAAAAGCTGATCATTTTCATCAGAAGATGTTTTAATTGCCTTTTATATTATCTTATTTAAGTGCCATAATGGAGCCATAAATATGGTATTAATAGATTGTAAATATCTGCTTACATAAATAATATATCCTGTCTTCCTTCTTTCTATCAAGATTGAAAAGGCCAAACCTATTAAATGTGGAACATTTGGTGCAACATCTTTACAGCAGAGATATTTAGCTACTGGAGATTTTGGTGGAAACGTTCATATATGGTAAGATGATTTAGTCAGTATTCAGACCGATGAGATAAGCAATTTATTTAATAGTTTCAGTATCTCTCTCTGAAAGAGAGGATTTTAATTTTAAAATCTTTCCTTGTTCAATTTTAACTATAAAAATAGGAGAATTATCTCTTAACATATATTTCTATATTATTCAAAATCCATTAAAAAATACTAACCTATTTTTCTTTAGATGTTTTGGATAATATTATCAATACGTATTTTCACACACCCTGCTTGGTGCTAGCATTTAATGCCATGTATTTGTAAATAAAGGTCTATTCCCCCTCCTCCTTTAAAAATACAGTATATAAAAAGCACATGAATAACACTGAAAAATTAGATACTGTTTATATTTCTGCAAGAGATTTAGCACTGCAGAAAGTTTGTTTTCTAAAGGTTTAACATCTAAACACAACTTCTTAGAAACATATCTGTTGAACAAATCCAAATAAACTTGTTTTGAATGGGCAAAATCACAATTCTGCCAAACGCCTTTTTCATGTTTTACCTAGAGTTATTTCTTAGAGTGGAATGAATTGAAATTCCTTTTTAATTACTTTGCAGGAAAAGCTATTATTTTAATCATTTAAAGTATACAGCAGTATTCTAAAATATGGAGAAAGTTCTAGAGTGTTCTAGAAGAACTATTTTCCCTGCATCATGTTTTCTAATATGAGCTTTCTTAATTCTCATTAGAACCTGCTACTTTATAATCACATTACTTTAACATATTTATCTGTGAGAATCATAACATTAAACAAAATGAAACTATTTTAATTTCTCCTTGCTTTAACTCAGTAATAATTAAATTAGAATTTATGCATTAGTTTTTACATGCTTCGTCATATGCTTCGAGAGATACTGGGAGAGAGGCGAGTTTGAATGCCATTTTTAAAAGTAAATGTATTTCAACACAAGAGTATTCAAAATATTAAATAGTACCGTTTACCATCTTTCTAATACAGTTTCCTAGTATAGTACCAATATTGCCAACTTACTTTTGTTGATAAATCTTACAATTTCATGTTAAAAATGTTTTAAAGTCAAAAAGAAAACAAAAAAAAGAAAAAAAATGTTTTAAAGTCTATAAAATAGTAAAATAGTTATTTCAGGTAGAACCACATCTTGTTTAATCTCTTGATTAGTTCCTAATGATGGTATAAAGATAAATGTCATCTGTAAACTAGGTTGAAATATCTCAATTTTTTTTTTTTTGAGACAGAGTCTCACTCTTGTTGCCCAGGCTGGAGTGCGGTGTCGTGATCTCGGCTCACTGCAGTCTCCACCTCCCGGGTTCAAGCGATCCTCCTGCCTCCGCATCCCGAGTAGCTGGGATTATAGGCACCTGCCACCATGCCTGGCTAATTTTTGTATTTTTAGCAGAGATGGAGTTTTGCCATGTTGACCAGGCTGTTCTCTAACTCCTGACCTCAGGTGATTCACCCACCTTGGTTTTCCAAAGTTCTGGGATTACAGGCATGAGCCATAGTGCCTGGCCACCAATTTTTTATTAGTAAGGTTTTACTAATAAATCTTGACCCAATAATAAATTGGGATTATATTTCATGAATAGCCACATTCATTTAAAAAAAATCCACAAGTTATTGAAAACTGAATTATTAAGAGAAATGTAAATAGAAGTTCTAGTAGAAAAGCAAAAGAAGGGGAGAAATGGAGATGGGCAAGAAAGGAATGTGTGAGGATCACCAAGTCAAGCCATTCATTGCCCAGCAGTGCAGATATAATACCTTCCTGAGTGCTTTTCTGTGCATTGACCTATTAGACAAACTTCAGCTAGTCGTGCAGTAATACATATTGTTACCAGTACAGTGACACATAGAAAAATATGTTAGTAGATGAAAATCAGTGTGGACTTCAGTGGGAAAATAGTACATTATAAAGGAAGAAATGTGTACAAAGTGAACACTACTCATATTTTATCCTTTTTTTTTTTTTTTTTTTTGAGACAGAGTCTTACTCTGTTGCCCAGGCTGGAGTGTAGTGGCACAATCTCAGTTCACTGCAACTCCCGCCTCCGAGGTTCAAGCGATTCTCCTGCCTCAGCATCCTGAGTAGCTGGGATTACAGGTGTGCGCCACCACACCTGGCTAATTTTTGTATTTTTAGGAGAGACGGGGTTTTGCCATGTTGGCCAGGCTGGTGTCAGACTCCTGACATCTGGTGATCACCTGCCTTAGCCTCCAAAGTGCTGTGATTATAGGCATGAGCCACCACGCCCGGCCATCCTTTAAAAATGTCGTAAGATGCAACTACTGAGGCCTACTTTTGAAGAATTTTATATCACTTTAAATTTACACATATATATTTTAGATAGAAATATACTAGCTGCATTTTAACAAAAACCTTTGCATATTTGGTGGATGGAATTTAACAATGAGTATGATGATTTAGTAAGGCCAGCTCATGGTGTCCATCCTCTGTTCACCTCCCATACTTTTGTAACAGCCACTAAAACCCAGAATTGAAAACAACCATCCTGAGAGCCAAGTCCTCAGATACATGGTTGTTGTTTTTTTCTTTTTTCTTTCTTTCTTTTTTTTCCAAGACAGGGTCTTGCTCTGTCACCCAGGCTGGAAGGCAGTGGCATGATCTTAGCTCACTGCAGCCTTGACCTACCTGGGTTTTACTCTATATTTGAAGCAGTATTTTTTCAGACTTCAGTGTACCACAGTCATTGTTTTTGAGACCCATCTGAGATCCTAATTCATTATGTTTGGGGAGGAGCCCGTGAGTCTACATTTATTAACAAGCACACCTGGTAATTCATCTGTGGCGGTCTTGGATAGATCATCTTTGAAGAACACTAAAGTGAGTTCAGGATTGGAATTCCAAATTGAATGATGACAGTTCTCATTGGGGACTTGAGAGAAAATTTCAGAAGTACAAATAAATGTGTAAACTACCTTCGTAGCAAAACCCTAACTTCTAAACAAAAAACCTAACTATAATATATCTTTTTAAATTTTAGTAGTGGACTTAAATGTTTGAGGCATGTGGTATAAGAAGCTGTGTTTGTTGTTTAGGAATTTAGAAGCTCCAGAGATGCCAGTATATTCTGTAAAGGGCCATAAAGAAATTATAAATGCCATAGATGGTGTAGGTGGATTAGGAATTGGAGAAGGAGCACCTGAAATTGTGACTGGCAGCCGCGATGGTGAGTCAATGTATTCTATGTATTTTATTTATTTATTTTAAGGGGAATCTCTTTGTAGCAGTACGTCCTCTCTGAGTAAAAATCCCCTTCAGTCACCTTGACTCCCTAAATCTAACAGTCTTGCTTCTACTTCTTTAACAGGGAAGTTTGATTGCTTGTTCCTTGATTGTTTCAGACTTTTGGGTATTTTGAGATAGATTCATAGCACTTATTAATACTATTTTAGTGTTGAACTGGTTCAACTACTAACAGTGATGGTTTCCTCTGAACCTTGAAGGATTTAAAATGTCTTTACAGGTTTTTGAGGCAGCTGACGATATAATGTGGGTGGCAGCTTTTCATTTTCTTTTTTTAAAAGGCAGAATTAGTACTTGTGAAAATTGTCATATTGACAGCTGGTTGAAAACTGAAGTTCTGTGATCCATCCACTAAGCATTATAGAGAGTTGCAAAGGCACCAACTCAGCTCTTCCACTCTGCAGTAACCAACAAGGGCCAGGTCTTTTGGTGTCCAAAGTGGTACTGCATGACTTTAAGAGAGTCAAAAATTTTGTTGTTTCACAAGGGGTACATGAGAAATTTGGTACCTATTGTAATTGATTTGGCTAGTTATTTAGTGGCTGCTCAAGACCATGAGGAATTGCTTTAAAAGAAAAGTGACATACAATTTTCTAATGGGTACTGAAGAGCAGCTGTGTTTTAGAAATCACTTACTTTTTTAATCATAAAAGCAATATTGAGTATAGAGGGGAAAAATAACATTCAATCTACCACACTACCACAACCATTAGATTCTTTTCCTTTTAGGTCTTATGTATAATTTGCATAGTTGTAAGTATGAATATGAATTTTTATCTTAGAAACTTTTGTCATTTAATGTTTTGTTATATGCAAATGTTGCTGTTTCCACAATTATTTTAATGACTATATAATATTACATCATATGTCTGTTCTTAATCATTCCTCTGTAATAAGCCTTTGGTTTGCTTTTTTTGTTGTCTTATGAGAGTGGCTTAAAATAATGAGTAAATGAGTATTGTCATATATGTATCTCTTTTGGAATAAACATTTTATAGTTTTTTAAAAAATGTATTGGGCCAGGTGCAGTCGCTAACACCTATAATCCCACCATTTTGGGAGGTCGAGGCAGGTGGATCACTTGAGGCCAGGAGTTTGAGACCAGCCTAGGGAACATGGTGAAACCCTGTCTCTACTAAAATACAAAAATTAGCCATGTGTGTTGGCGTACACCTGTAATCCCAGCTACTCAGGAGGCTGAGGCACAAGTTTTGCTTGAACCTGGCAGTTGGAGGTTGAAGTGAGCTGAGATCACGCCACTGCACTCCAGCCTAAGCAACAGAGTGAGACTCCATCTCAAAAAAAAAAAAAAAAAGAGTTTAAAATTTGTTGACAAATGTTCTAAAGTACCTATTTATAGTCAGCTACAGTAGATGAGTAGATTTCCAGTCTACCCCATCAGCGATGATTTTCTTTTTCTCCTTCCGTATTTTATAGACGAAATGGTATTCCATTCTAACTTGTGTTAACTTTTTTCTCTGTTTACTAGTTAGTTTTGTTTTATGAATAGTCTATGTTCTTTGCTTATTTAACTATTGCAGACTTACTGTAAATCTTATCAATTTGTATAAATCCTGTAGAGAAAGATAATCTCTTATCTCTATACATGGGATTTTTTTTTTCTGTTTAAAACAGACTTTTGCTGGGTATAGTGGCTCATCTCTGTAATCCCAGCACTTGGGAGGCAGAGGTGGGAAGATCACTTGAAACCAGCTTGGGCAACTTAAGGAGATCCCATCTTTATAAAAACTTTTTTAAAAATTAGCCTGTTGTGGTGATGTAGTCCCAGCTACTTGGGAGGCTAAGGTAGAAGGATCTCTTGGACCCAGGAGGTCGAGGCTGCAGTGAACCATGATCACACAACTGAATTCCAGCCTGGGTGACAGAGCAAGACCCTGTCTCAAAATAATAAATAAATAAAAATTAAAAGTAAAGCAGCCTCTTAATGATCAACTTTATTTTATCCCGGGAAATACATCTAATGTTGTACCTCCACCTTTCCTGAGTTATTTTCCTTTTAAGGATTTTTTTTTTCCCTTTTCCTATTCTCTCTCAGGTACTTGCCTTTTAGCCGTTTTATTACATGCATTTGCTTTTCTTGTAGGTAATGACACTATTTTAGTAAGTAGTCCCATAACATGAATTAAAACAAGAGGGCTGAAATTAAATTGAGAATTTATTTGTTAATTTTATTTGACATTTTCCTCTTCACTATTGCCACAGGAAAATTAATTGTATATGAAGTAGTATTCTAGGCTGGGCATGGTGGCTCACACCTCATCCTAGCACTTTGGGATGCTGAGGCAGGTGGATCACCTGAGATCAGGAGCTTGAGACCTGCCTGGCCATTGTAGCGAAACCCTGTCTCTACTAAAAAAAATATAAAAATTAGCTAGGCATGGTGGCATGCACCTGTAGTCTCGGCTACTTGGGAAGCTGAGGCGGGAGAATCGCTTGAACCCAGGAGGCAGAGGTTGCAGTGAGCTGAGATCGCGCCATTGCACTCCAGCCTGGGCAACACAGCAAGCAAGACTCAGTCTCAAAACAAACAAACAAAAAAATAGTACTCAAGAACTCATATAAGAAACCATTAATTTGAAATTAGAGTGTATACATGCCAATGGTTAAATGGGTAGTAAAGAAAAAAGTAAAAATTAAAACAACACTGGTATTTTCCCTAATAAATAACACATTTATTTTAGGCTCATCATTTGAATTCTATAACATTTACATTTGCCTTGTCAGTCATCACTTGTATATAACTTAGGAACACTTGTTGGCTTTCTGTGTATCTGTTAATTTGGAAATCAAGTCAGATAGTCACATATGGGTTATATCTCTGATATTAAATACAACTTACCCAATTAGAAGTCAAAACTGTGTGAATATTTTCACTTGTCATAACATCTGTCATTGCCACAAACATAGGAAGCCATAGAAGAAGAATGTAGAAAAGAAACATGATCATTCAGTTTTGAATTTTTGCCAACTCACTCTTATGCATGCCAGGAACTGTGAAGGTGTGGGACCCAAGGCAAAAAGATGATCCTGTTGCTAATATGGAACCTGTACAAGGAGAAAACAAGAGAGACTGTTGGACTGTGGCATTTGGTAAATTATTGAAGAATTCTTGCTTTTGAATTATCAGATGGTAAAAAGCACGGTGCTGCAAGAAATTCCCAGTAGTCTCTTTATAATCTGTTTTGTTGGTTACTCTAATAGTTTACTGAGGCAAGTATACATGGTGGTTAATGTCAACCTCTGGAGCCTGGGTTTGAATTCTCACCTGCTACTTATTGACTGTGTGGCCTGGAGCAAATTACCAAAGTTCCCTGTTCCTTGGTTGTTTCATTTTTAAAGTGGAATTAATAATAGAATTTACTTAGTTGTGTTGTCAAGAGGATTCAATAAGTTAATTTCATGTAAAGCGCTAAGAATAGTGCTTATTATTATGTGTTTCTGTTTAATTAGATCATATTGATCTAATTTAAAATCAAATACCATTAAGGGGGTTAAGCCAAGCCTCAATGCAAATGGTAACCTAACAAATCATACATCACACTGTATACAGAGTATGTTTATTTTCTAGAAAATAGTTTGCCTTTACAAAATTATTTCTTATACACTTTGATAACTGTGTTCCTTTATTAATTTACTTAAAATGAATATTGATTTTGTAAGATGAATTGACATTTGTCCTTTGATATGGTTTGGATCTGTCCTCACCAAATCGCATGTCAAATTGTAATCCCCAGTGTTGGAGGTGGGGCCTGGTGGGAAGTGACTAGGTCATGGGGGCGGAGTTCTCATGAACGTTTTAACACGACCTCCCAGATACTTTAAGTCATCCCTAGATATTACTTATAATACCTAATATGATGTAAATGCTATGTCAATCATTGTTGTATTGTTTAGGGAATAATGACAAGAACAAGAAGTCTGTACATTTTTAGTCTAGATGCAAATTTTTTCCCAAATATTTTCAATCCATGGTTGGTTTAACCTATAGATGCAGGAATCCATGGATAGGGAGGACCAACGGTAGAGGAGAATAATAGTAGGAATATCCTTAGAGATGGCTCAGGACCATGGCTAGAGGTGTTAGGATGGCCTGAAGATAGTTCTGAGTTTTTGACAGTTTTTGCAAGGAAGAGGTGAAATCCGAGCTTTAGGAAAATGAACTAGGGTATTTAGTGGGAGTGATGAGTGGCACAGGGAATATGAGTTCAAGAGCTCTTTGCAGTGTTCCAGGGAAGACCTAAGTTACAAGCACTGAGAACGGAGCAGAGTGGATGATTCCGAAGATAATGTTATGCCGAATGCATAGAATTTGGCAATTTTGGGGATATGAAGAACAAAGAAAAAGATTACGTCCAAGATGACTGAATTTTCAGGCTGATTGTGAGGTGAATGATGTCATTAATTGAAAAAAATTCTACAAGGAGTGGGATAGTTTGTAAGATGAAATGGTAAGGTCATTTGGGGACATCATGAGTTTAAGATGATAGTGTACCATCTAGGTGGGGCCCACAGTGGAAATGCAGAGCTGGAGTTGATGAGAAAAATGAAGTTAGAGGCAGTAGAGAATGAAGGCATTGGGATAAGATGCCCAGATAGCCTAGCACAGTGACAGGGACCTCCTTCTCACTTAACACTCCTTCCTCAGCAAAAGGTACTTGGGAAAAAAATCCTTGAATTCCAGCAGGATGAGTTTAACTACAGATTATACACTTACTTCAGGTATGATCATCCACACTACTAAAAATATGTCGCAGTGTGCTACAGCTTATTTCAGATTTCCTTTTAAAGACAGAATCACACCAGAACAACATTTTTCAAGATAAATTAGTTTTAAAGTTTCTGTTTGCATTCAAATATAGTTACTGCCAAGAAAGCAATAGAAGTATAACTGTGTTTATTCTCCAAGACCCCTCTGTGCTTGAATTGTAGTTGGCCTGCTTGTCTTTGCAGATAGAGTAAAGCATTTTCTTTAAATTGAATTCAGTAAACGCTTTCACATATCCCTTCAGTATGGAATTACAGCGAATGAGCTTATATTAGTCCACTTTGCATTGCATTCCTTAATTACTATAAAGGAATGCCCGAGACTGGGTAATTTATAAAGAAAAGAGATTTATTTGGCTCATGGTTCTGCAGGGTATACAAGAAGCATGGTACCAGTATCTGCTTCTGATGAGACCTCAGTAAGTGTCTGCTCATGGCAGAAGGCAAAGGGAGCAAGCATGTCACATGGCAAGAGACCCAGCATTTCTCATCAGACCCCACCTCTGACACTGGGGATCAAACTTCAACATGAGATTTGGAAGGGACAAATACCCAAACTCTATGAGAGATTTAAACAAAACAAAAAACTAATGGATACCACATTAATAATCTTGATATCCTGTCAAGATTGATAAGATGGGATTCTACCCAGTGTGATTTTAAGATCTGATTTAGTATAAGTTAGATGTGTAGTTTCATAGATTTTTTTTTTCTAGCAACCTTTGTAAGGATGCATTTATAAGGATGTGAAATGTTGTGTCTTGATTTCCAGGCAATGCTTATAATCAAGAAGAACGTGTTGTTTGTGCTGGCTATGACAATGGGGATATCAAACTATTTGATCTCAGAAATATGGCATTACGGTGGGAGACAAACATCAAAAATGGGGTAAAGTACATGCTGGTGTGTTTTGTTTCTCTGAGCACATTTCCATTCACCTCTGAACTACTACAAAAGGAACGCCCCTCTATTAACTCATCTCAGTCAACCCCTCTACCAATGGTTCTTAACTTTTTGGGGCCAAACCCATTTGAGAATCTAATGAAAAACCTGGATCCTCTCTTCAGAAAGCGAGCTCACACCCACATGTGGTATGTACAATGCTGGGGGGGTCACCAGCCCCGCCAGCCTGTCTGCAGACCCCTGTGGGCCATTCAGTAAGATATCAAAATAAGCAAGTAAAAGGCCTTTTTATGCTAATATCAGAAAGCCTGAAACAGTAGTCACCTCCCCAGGCACCCTCAGATTTTTGGTTTCTGAGTTGTACACCTTTAGCAAAGAATGTGATTCCTTCCTGTTTTCTCCTGTCAGCCTTAACTGTTAAATAATGTAAAAAGTTAAATAATGATTTCCCAAAGGCATCCACTGAGCATGGGAACCCAGCATAGTTTTGTTGATCTTACTAATGGAAAAAAAAAATTTTTTTTTTGAGTTGCAGACTTGCTCTGTCACACATGCTAGAGTGCAGTGGAGCAATCTCAGCTCACTGCAACCTCCACCTCCTGGGTTCAAGCAATTCTCCTGCCTCAGCCTCCTGAGTAGCTGGGACTACAGGTGTGCACCACCATGCCTGGCTAATTTTTGTGTTTTTAGTAGAGGCAGGGTTTCACCATGTTAGCCAGGTTGGTCTTGATCTCCTGACGTTGGGATCCACACGTTTTGGCCTCCAAAAGAGCTGGGATTACAGGCATGGGCCACCACACCCAGCTGGAAAATTTTTTTATGGTAAAAGTTAAAAGAGAAAATGATTGTTAGAGTACTTTCACATTATCTGATCATTTTAAAGCTGTTTTACTTAGTATAAAAGAGCCTCCTGAGTAATACTGGCAAGATGACCAATAATGAATACTCTCTGTTTTTTCAGGTATGTAGCTTGGAGTTTGACAGAAAAGACATAAGTATGAATAAGTTAGTAGCCACTTCTCTGGAAGGAAAGTTCCATGTTTTTGACATGAGAACGCAGCATCCAACCAAAGGTTTTGCCTCTGTTTCAGAAAAGGTAAATATGAGGGAAATGTCTTTCTATGAAGAAGAATGATAGCTTGGTTTAGACCAATAAATAGAATTAGTCACCAAGGTTTCTTCCAGGTCTTTACGTGAAGGGAGCTTTTTTTGATATATTCCTGTGATATCTTGACAAGTTTTTCTGTGCAGAGTACTTCCCCAGTTTATCAACTTTAGACTCTTGATTATAATACAGATCTCAGTTAGGTAGGGATCTTATTTTGTAGTTTACGAGCAATTAGAAGAAACCTAGCTGGTGTTAGGAATTTGATCAACAAAACCCAGCCTAGTGTTTCCTAATAAGTATATAATATTTGTGTTAATACCTAGTTATATACTTTTCAAAATATGACTATGTGTATGTGATATCATTTCTTATTTTATATTCCAGTTTGCTGTATTAAATGAAATTATTTAATGCACTGAGTACTGTGATTAATGTATAGTAGGTGCTCAAAAATATTTTGTTTACTTATTTATCCTTTGCCTTGCATTTGAGGTAGCTGAGAAGGAAATATGGTATTATAGCATTAGACCAATAGACAAGGAAAGCAGGGCAAAGGGAAAATACTGCTTTAAAATAAAAAGATAGTTTCTGGACTGAGGGGATTACAGAAAATTCATGCAGAAAGGTCCTGTCATTTACAAGAAATGGATTGGAAATGTGATTTGAGCTTCCTCAAGTATAAAAAGAAAGATCAGTTGCAGATTCCTTATTTCGATAAGATTAAAATATACAAGCTGCTCAGGAAGTAAGAATTTACTCCTTTGCTTCTCTCCTGTGGATTCAGTAGGATTTCTTGAACCGTCCTATTTTGTCTCATTATTATTATTGTGTGTAAATTACTATCACTGCTTTATAAAGACTAAATTCTTAACAAGCTAGTGATAAATTAAAATATTGATTTGCTTTTGTCATTTCAGAATATATTAAGTATCTATCAACAACATAGAGCACTTTACTAAATTGTTGCAACACATATTTCATTATCTATAAATAATAGTGTCATCTCCAGTTGTTTTGTTTTGTTTGTTTGGCTTTTTTTTGGAGACAGAAACTTGCTTTCTTGCCCAGGCTGGTGTGCAGTGGCATGATCGTGGCTCACTGCAGTCTCAAACTCCTGGGTTCAAGTGATCCTCCTGCCTCAGCCTCCCAAGTAGCTGGGAGTACAGCCACATGCCACCACATCTGGCTAATTAATTTTTTTTTTTGGTAGAGACAGGGTCTTGCTGTGTTGCCCCGTCTGGACTTGAAGTCCTGGCCTCAAGTGATCCTCCTGCCTCGGCCTTCCAGAGCGCTGGGATTATAGGCTTGAGCCACTATACCTGGCTCAAGGTATAGTTTTTTTAAAATTATATTTAGTTAACCCAGTAATTACTAAATCTGCCAAATAGATGACTCTGGTGTATTTTAAGAGGTCATTTCTCCTCTTGCTTTTTGTGTTTTTCTCAACTTCCTGAAGAAGAAGGGAAGTTTAAGCTACAAAATAAAATGTTTAGACAGCTTGAACCTAATCACTGGGAGACCGTTACCCACTTAAAATTTGTGTTTTGAGATAAGATTTTTTTAATCTGCTAATGGTAATTCTCTCAAAAGACTATTGAAATCAAAGGTTAAGACTAATCACTCAGTAAAATGTGGTATACCATGATAGCCAGCCCCACTGCTTCTAGAAAGCAGCAGCCATTCATTCATTCCCTCCCTCATTCTTTCTCTCCCTCCCTCTGTCTCTGTCTCTTTCCTAAGTTCCCCCTAGTTAATATAGTAGGGCCAGGATGGATTTACTGTCTGCTATTGAGGTGCTAACGAACTGTTAACCCTCCAGCTGCTGGTTTTTAATCTTTTAGTCTAATGTGAATGATAAAGGCCTTAGCTTATTATGACCATAAACATTGTCTATAAGTCCTCATGGTCCTTATTTTGAAGACTGGACAAGTCAGTGGCAATAAATGGAAAATAAGGCTCTGGAGCTATTAGTTCCAATTCAGTCTATAAGAACTCTGTACGTATTGCTGAGTTTTGCCATGAACCTCAAACTGTTCTCAAAACTAAAGTGTATTTTTTTTTTCAATTCAGTCTACATGTTTTGTATATATATACAAAAGTATATATTTTTGTATTTTGAGTGTTTTCCCCCTCAGAATGAACTAGAGGTATTTAAATATGTAAAATCTATTTTCATAATGTATTTGGTACTATAAACTTAGATGGACTTTAAATCTAATACCTGTCTTTTTTTAAATCCAGCAGAACTTTGTTTCATAAAGCAATAAAGAAAAATGATGCTTGTTATAATTTCTTACGTGCTCCTGTAAATCTCTGTAGCCATTATAAAGAGATGCACCAGAAAATAACCTTAATTACTTTTATAACCGTTGAAATTATAGTAGTAAAGTTTCTTTATTTGCAGGGTTTCTCTTCCAGGGCACCATTTAGCATATAAACCAGTTGTGTGCCTCTCGTTCTGTTTAGGCTCATAAATCTACCGTATGGCAGGTCCGACACCTGCCGCAGAACAGGGAGCTCTTTCTGACAGCTGGAGGCGCCGGCGGCCTTCACCTCTGGAAGTAGTAAGTCTGCCAGTGCACACTGCTCCTTTTAAAGTTACCTGTGGGTGTAAAGTAGGATTAGATTGAACATTTTTGTCTTTTTTTTTTCTTGCTTTGACTTAGTTCCTTTTGATATGATTTAAAACTTCATGGTGTTACATAACTTGTTTTCTAAGCATTTTGTATGACTATACTTTATACTTAGTAAATATTAATCTTCTTTTAATATATTAAGTATATTTATCATTTTAGTTGCATCTTCTAAGTATGAAAAAGTTGGCCCAAGACTTTTATCAGTCATTATCTTGAAGTGATGAGAACACTCACTGCCTCTAAAGATGGGAATAGGGTTCCTTGCCTCAATTTAGTTAACATCATTGTGATAGACCCCAGCAGAGCCCAAGGCTCCTGACTGGCCTCCAGGAAAGACCTTATCACTGAGTTTGCTGTCTGCATATCTAGGCAGGGTGAGTTACAGTGAAAGCTGTTACTATGCATGCTATTCTCTTAATCCCAAGGGCACTAACTTAGTAGATACTAGATCATTTAAAAGGTCTGATATCCTTGCTCAGGGTTGGTCTGTGAAAAGGAAAAAAAAAGAAAAGAAAAATAAAAACTAAAGGTCTGATAAAAATTGTGAGTTACTGGTATTCCTGAATACTTTATTACCAAAGCAATATGTACTTGGGGAAAAATTACATGTTTTTTTTTGTTGTTGTTGTTTTGTTTTTGAGACAGAGTCTGGCTCTGTCATCAGGTGCCAGGCTGGCGTGCAGTGACACAATCTCAGCTCACTGCAACCCTACTCCCGGGTTCAAGCAATTCTCTCGCCTCAGCCTCCCCAGTAGCTGGGACTACAGGCACGCACCACCACACCCAGCTAATTTTTGTATTTTTTAGCAGAGACAGGGTTTCACTGTGTTGGCCAGGATGGTCTCAATCTCTTGACCTTGTGATCCACCTGCCTCAGCCTCCCAAAGTGCTGGGATTACAGGCATGAGCCACCGCACCCAGCCAAAAAATTACATGTTTCTTAAACATCACTCAAGAAAAAAATGGCAAGCCCATAAATGAAGGATACTTCAAAAATAAAGTTTCATTAATAATATAAGAAGAAAAACACCATCTTCAGTATATGTGGGACTTGTACATTTACAAATTTCTTCTCTGTTAGCTCCTTTGAGAAGCTGGAAGGAGTTCTGAAAAACTGGGCTACAATTGGAAAGTACTTGTCAAAGTACTGTGTGCGGGGATATCGCTGACACAAAAAACAGAGTGAACGCTTTATTTTATTTTCTGACAGAGTCTCGCTCTGTTGCCCAGGCTGGAGCTCAGTGGCATGATCTCATCTTACCAGAGCCACTACCTCCCAGGTTCAAGCAATTCTCCTGCCTCAGTCTCCTAGGTAGCTGGGATTACAGGTGGCCACCACCACACCTGGCTAATTTTTATATTTTTAGTATAGACAGGCTTTCACCATGTTGGCCAGGCCGATCTTGAACTCCTGACCTCAGGTGATCTACCTGCCTCAGCCTCCCAAAGTGCTGGGATTACAGGCGTGAGCCACCGTGCCTGGCCAGAGTATATGCTTTAGATCGAAACACTATGATTATGGCAAAACCCTGTCTCTACTAAAAATACAAAAATTAGCTGGGCGTGGTGGCACACATCTGTAATCCCAGCTACTCAGGAGGCTGAGGCAGGAGAATTGCCTGAACCTGGGAAGTGGAGGTTGCAGTGAGTTGAGATCATACTACTGCACTCCAACCTGGGCAACAGAGCGACAGAGACTTTTTCTGTCTCAAAAAACAAACAAAAAACCAGTATGGTTTCTGTGAGTGAAAAGCAGAGAAAAAGCTTGAGGATTTCTGGGAAAATGCTGGGTAGAGAGATGACTTGCTATTTTCCCTTCTAGCACCTTTGCCCGCTGTTCTTCCCTGATTCTTCCACTCCAGTCTCCTCCCCACGTTAGGCTCTGCCAGTCTCCTTAGTGAAGCCATGTGGTGGCACGTCATATTTTACTTGGTGACCAAACTCTCTAGGCTGCTTACTTGAAGAACTAGTCCCAGTTTTTGTTGTGATCCACACATGAATTTGTATTCCATGAGACACACAAACACTTTTGCCGCTGGAATTTTTTACTACAGTGGATTTAGTTCCATCAGTAAAGTTAGGTCTGTATGGAAACTCAGAGTTTAGCACAATGTAAACTTTACACCTAACCAGAACAGATGTCCAGCCTAATCTTCAAGTTGGTTTGGAGTTTTGCTGTCAAGTATTGTACCAGCAAAGGGAATTGGTTTAATTAAAATGATATTTAGCTTTATTTTCATTTGCCAGTCTGCCTTGGAAGTAATGCAATTAAATTGTAAATATTTATTGCCCACTGAACCATGAGCTCCTAGAAGAAATTATCTAGTTATTCACGACTTGTTTTTTGAATGAAAAATCCCAACATGCTGATTTTTTTTTGAGTATTTGAATCATACACACATATGCTTTTAAAACTTCAATGGATGATCTGGAGAGTTTTAAAAATCTTTATGTTATCTTTTGAATACTAAATAATAATTGCAGCCTTTGCCAAGAGATATATGAAAGAAGCCTGTATTTAAACTGTTTATTCATTTCAATGTTTTATTTCTTTTAATCAAAATGATTTGTAGGGTTTGAGAGGAAGTAGATCATCCACCTGTAGATTCTTCTTTCATTTCCATTCTGCTTCTGATTTGCTTTGTGCTTCTTACGTTCTTGGCCTTTGCTAGCATATATGAAATACAGATGTTGTCATAATTGATAACTAGCAGGTTTGAAAAGGCCTTCTGAGGAGTAATACTTTTGTATTTTATTAAGAACACATCTCCATTGGGGAGGAGTGTTTTTTTCCCCTCATTTCAAATCAGATTAAAAAGGATTTATGACTTTAACCTCTGCTTTTCTTACTTTATAAATTTGTATTTTCAGCTAAAAAAGATCAAATGTTCTCAGAACCACTTTTTTCTTTTTTGAAACCATTACATTTAGGTTTAACATTCCACCCTGTGACACCTTCCCATAGAATTGGTACACGAAAAGTCCTTAGGCTTGGATCTGTGTAACGGAGCTCTGGGATTAGAAGCTAGCATGAGTTTTTCATTCTGGAAGTGTTTAGATGAAGTTCTACAAATGTTACTTACAGCCGTTGCCTTTGCACATTGCTTGCCTGTGGTATCCAGCAATCTAAATCTAGAGAAAAATTACATTAAATAAAAGATTATGAAAAGCACCAAGTAAATGTATTAAAGAATGCTAGATCAACCTAGAACTTTCATATATTAAAAGAGAAAATATAGATACATGCTGAACAGAAATGACTTTTAGAAGTTTTCAGTAGAACTAAAAATGCTCTTTTATAACACGTTTTAGAGATAGGATTGATGTTGAAATTAGCTCTTTATTTGCAAACAACTCAATATTAGAAAGATTTTTAAAGTATTTATTAGTCCCAGTAACCAACTGAGAAATAGAGTCACTGAAGTATATGTATAGAAATAAAATGGTGAAAGCTAAGATTTATGCCCTCTTACCATTTTGATCTTGTTTTCAGTGAATACCCTATTCAGCGGTCAAAGAAAGATTCTGAGGGCATAGAGATGGGAGTCGCAGGTTCTGTAAGCCTTCTGCAGAATGTTACATTGTCCACCCAGCCCATTTCAAGTTTGGATTGGAGTCCGGATAAAAGGGGTCTCTGCGTCTGTAGTTCATTTGACCAAACGGTGCGAGTACTGATTGTTACGAAACTCCATAAAATTTGACTTCAAGACTTTAGACTTGAAACCTTCCAGAGGAACTCTCGGAGAGTTTAAGATATATTTTGGGATCCTGTGACCCTCATTGAACAAAGCTGGATTTGACTGATGACAAAAGGCCCCAGACACGAGCCTCTGGGCCAGCTGCAGCCTCTCTCGGGGCGTGTTTGCCGACTTGCTTGCTGCTGCACATGGGTGTCAGAAGCACCAAGTAAACTATCTCCAGGGCCGGTTCTTTTCTTCTCCGTTCCATTTGTATGTCAGTAGTTGTCGATAATTAAACATATTTTAAATGTGTCCTATGTCCCTGAAGTTCCATATTGTATCTTTATGCTTGTGTTATGTTTTACTGTCTATAATGTTGTGGTGGGAATAATTTCATTTGTTCTAAAAGAGTTTGCCTTGGAAAAACTGAATTAACTTCATAAATATGTTTTGGGAGATTTCATTGTCAGTAAGTTTCTGGGCATAATATTGTATAAAATATCAAAATGGCACTGTGTTGGTCTAGATTTGGGTAACTATTTTCAGCAATTTAATTCATAAAATGAAATGCTATGATTTATAAAGAGTGCTTTTTTATGTAAAATACACGAATTGACTTGGTGAAACTTTTGGTTATTGACTGGTAAGTGATGGTGAGATGTACAAGATTGTAGGGGTTTTGTAGTCTTATTTTTGGTCAAACTTTATAAAAGCATTTTATGAATAAACTTCTGTTTTTGAAATCTACAGAAGCTTTGATTCTGTTACCTTAACAGTAGTAATAAAGTTAACATTGTCACATCATTTTGCTTTATAAATGCCTAATTAGTAGTTCTGAATTCACTTTGTTTCTTTAATGTTCAACATATCTTTAGCTAAGCCTTTGGAATTATTAACTTTATCACTCTTTCATTAAGCCCACCCTCCCCTGCTCCATTCAAGACAATGCAGCCACCTAAAACAGTCATAATATGTAAAATGTATGTGATTTCAGGGGATCGTGGAGAGTCACTTGTTTGGAATATTAAGTTAAGAAAATTAAGGTTTTTTTTTTTTTTTTTTTTTTAAGTTTCCTGGTGTTTTATAGAATAGTGCTGTGGATATAATTGTGAAAGTAAAAATTAAATTGAACTTTAAAAAAGCTTACATCTACTGTTTTTTTTTAATTTGCAAAGAAAAGCAATGGAAAATTTGTGGAAGTCTCTCTTAGAACACTTGTATTTAGTAATAGAGTCAACAACAATAAATACCTGTATTTTATTAAAACTAAGATGTCATTGATACCACTGATGCTATGCCTCAGGAGAACGGAGCCAACTAAAACATTCATAATATATAAAATTTATGTGATTTCAGGGGATCATAGAGAGTCATTTGTTTGGAATATTAAGCTGGGAAAAGCATTTTTTTTTTCAAATGCTAAAACTAAAGTTTGTTTCCGTTTTTTTGTTTTTTTTTTTTTTTGATATGGAGTCTTGCTCTGTCATCTGTCCTGGAGTGCAATGACTTGATCTCGGCTCACTGCAGCCTTCACCTCCTGGGTTCAAGCAATTCTTCTGCCACAGTCTCCCGAGTAGCTGGGACTACAGGCATGCACCACCATGTCCCGCTAATTTTTGTATTTTTAGTAGAGGAGGGGTTTTGCCATGTTGGCCAGGCTGGTTTCAAACTCCTGACCTCAGGTGATCTGCCTGACTCAGCCTTCCACAGTGCTAGGATTATAGGCGTGAGCCACTGCACGCAGCCCCAAATGTTTCATAGAACAATGGGATATAATTATGAAAGTAAAAATTAAATTGAACTTTACAAAAAGCTTATATCTGCTTTTTTTAATTTGCAAAGAAAAAATGGAAAATTTGTGGAAATCTCTTAGAACACTTGTATTTGGTAATATAGAGTCAACAACAATAAACACCTGTATTTCATTAAGTCTAAGATGCCATTGATACCACCGATGCTAGGCTGGTATGATGATCTGCTGCCAGTGAAACTATGATAAAATGCTTTTTGATAAATCACTTAGTGTTTGCTTTATATTGAGTGTTCTTTTAATTTTGTTTACACATTTTTTCCCATTGTATATCACTTTTGTGCATCCTTAAAAATATATATATATACAGGAGACTGTTATCTAAGTGAAGTAACTCAGGAATGGAAAACCAAACATTGTATGTTCTCACTCATAAGTAGGAGCTAAACTATGAGGATGCAAAGGCATAAGAATGACACAGTGGACTTTGGGGACTCGGGCAAAGGATGGGAAGAGGGTAAGGGATAAAAGACTACAAATCAGGTTCAGCGTATACTGCTTAGGTGATGGGTGCACCAAAATCTCACAAATTACTCCTAAAGAACGTACTCATGTAACCAAATACCACCTGTTGCCCCAAAACTTATGGAAATAAAAAAATTAAAAATATATACAAAATAAATTTGGTATGATATTCCTCAGATTCCTCCATATTTGGAGTTTAATTCTTTTAAATCACTTTTTGAATTCAGAGCCATCAGTGTTCACGTTTTTCCTTATAATATTGTCCTTTGTGCATAAAAGTCTTGGTGATGCAGCATTTCTTTAAAACATGTTCCACTATTGTCTTCAGGGTTTTCTTTCGATTCACTGACACTTCATCAACATGTTTTTGCGTACACATACATGCATGCAGGCAATGACAATTGTCAAGACCACTGCCTAGCTGATCATGATTATTTCAGTTGTCTATTGCTATATAACAAACCACTGCAGACCTGCATATCTTACAACACTAGTGATCATTTATTTTGCTGAGGCGTCTATGATTTGGGCAGGGTTCAGCAAGGAAGGCTCATCTATGCTCCATGTAGTGTGAGGCAGGCAGCTCTACTAAAGGTTGGTGGACCTGCTTCCAAGATGGCACTCACATGACTTGCAAGTTGGTGCTGGCTGTTAGCTGGGACCTTAATCAAACCTGAGAAGCAGGGGCTGAGCTCACCACATGGCATGGGCTTCCTGATGAGCATGGTGGCCAAGTTCCAAGGGTGAGCATCCTAAGAGAAGGCCAGGCAGAAGCTATCTTGTTTTTCCGTGGCCTAGCTTCATCATTTACTGAGCATCACTTTGCCACACTCTATTAGTTGAGGCAATCACAACCTTCTGTCCCAAGTTCAAGGGGAAGGGAATAAATTCTATTTCCTTTGTGTGTGTGTGAGAGACAAGGTCTTACTCTGTTGCCCAGGCGGTAGTGCAGTGACAACATCATGTCTCACTGCAGCCTCGAACTCGTGGGCTTAAGCAATCCTCCCACCTCAGCTACCTGAGTAGCTAGGACTACAGGTGTGTGCCACCATGCCCAGCTAAATTTTAAAAACTTTTTTGTAGAGATGGGGTCTTGGCTAAGTTCTTAAAGAGCATGTGAGCCAGGCGCAGTGGCTGACACCTGTAATCCCAGCACTTTGGGAGGCCAAGGCAGGTGGATCGCCTGAGGTCAGGAGTTTGAGACCAGCCTGGCCAACATGGTGAAACCCCCTCTCTACTAAAAACACAAATATTGGCTGGGTGTGGTGGTGCACCCGTGTAATCCCAGTTACTCGGGAGGCTGAGGTGGAAGAATTGCTTGAACCTGGGAGGTGGAGGCTGTAGTGAGCTGAGATCGAGCCGCTGCACTCCAGCCTGGGTAACAGAGTGAGACCTCATCTCAAAAAAAAAAAAAAAAAAGCCTGTGAGACTTGAAATACTGTGGCTATTTTTGGAAAAGACAATCTAGTGCAGTGATTATAAGATGTATCCTGGGCCGGGAGCAGTGACTCACACCTTAATCCCAGCACTTTAGGAGGCCGGGGGAGTGGATCACAAGGTCAAGAGATCGAGGCCATCCTGGCAAACATTGTGAAACCCCGTCTCTACTAAAAAAACAAAAATTATCTGGGTGTGGTGGGGTGCACCTGTAGTCACAGCTATTCAGGAGGCTGAGGCAGGAGAACTGCTTGAACCTGGGAGGCAGAAGTTGCAGCAAGCCGAGTTTGCACCACTGCACTCCAGCCTGGCAACAGAGCAAGACTCTGTCTCAAAAAGGAAAAAAAAAAGATTCATCCTAATTTCATAGATGCATAAATGGGCAGAAGGATGTGCCCATTCAAATTGATGAAATACATTACTTGGAACGCAAATACTCCTATCCCACTCATCTACATACACCCCTCTCTGTCCCTAATTTATTGCAGACATGACTAATCGATCACGGCATTCATTCTCCCTAAGCCTCACAAGCTTTATCACATTCTGCTAGGAGTCACTACCAACTGCTGGCAAGTGAGATAAAATTTATTTACTCTCCTGAATCTAGAGAGCAATGCCCTGTGAAAAACAGGTAGCCTCCTGGACCAGGAGTTCTTGGACACCCCTCTCCCCCAATCCTTGGCCTTGTGTTTCAGTATGTCAAGAAATGTTGAGGCTCTCCAGCACTAGACCATGTAAACCAAACTGATGCAAAAACCAAAATGGTGAGGGATGAACCCTTAGGTACCAAAATGCCTAGGCTTGCCAACTGAGAACCTTCTTCATGTCCATTTGTCTGAGGTTCTGTGTAGTTAATTGTTTTGAAGTCTTTGTAAGAGAGTGGAATTAGAGACAGGCGTTGACATATTTAAAAATTATGCATCCAGGCCTTAGGGAAGCCTAAAAAAAAAACCTGTTTCAGAACTGTGAAGCTCTAGGCTATTGTGCAATTTTTACTGCAAATTTGTTTCCGTTCCTTAACATACAACACTTTGCTGGTGTGGTGGTGAATTACAGAATGTATGAGTAAGGGATTTCTGGAATAATTCTCATGGGGTGGCCTGGAACCTTCTAGGGAAATGCTACTTTGTAATGACTTTTTTTTCTTTTGGCCACCAGACTGTCCTCTAAAGTAAGTGAAATATGCAGGCTTTGGCTATGAAGCTGGCTTGTGCAACCTGATTATAATATAGCAGTCTGCAATCAAGTGCTATGGCTCATTTCAAAAATATGTAGGCAATTGGCTTTTAACTATGTTTTTGTTGTTGTTGCTGGTCTTGAACTCCTGACCTCGTGATGTGCCTGCCTCAGCCTCCCAAAATGCTGGGATTACAGGCATGAGCCACTGCGCCCGGCCCTTTTCTTTTCTTGATTAGCTAGGTGTGGTAGCACATGCCTGTAGTCCCAGCTGCTTGGGAGGCTGAAGCGGAAGAATCACTTGAGCCCAGGAGGTTGAAGCTGCAGTTAGGCATGACCATGCCACTGCACTCCTGCCTGGACAAAAAGAGAGACCGTGCCTCAAAAACAAATAAATAAAAGCAAATGTTGACTGGTGATTAAAATGATAAAATAATGATAACACAGGTAATTAGGGCAAAAAAAAGTCCATCTTACCTCTGGCCCGTTTTCTGAAGGCATTGCTATTGATTAGGGTTAAGTTCAGCTGCAGGTAACCGAAAACCCAAAACACAGATTTTTTTAATGTCTCTCATCAAAATCTAGGTAGGCAGTCTGGCTGCTCCAGCAGCTCCATGGCGACCAGGTACTTGCTGCCCTGTGTCTTCTTTCCCTACCATTCTCATGATGTATCTTTCAACTCATCATCCAGTGTGCCTGCTCCAGGCCGAACCATCACATCCGCATTCCAGACATCAGAAAAGTAGGAAACGTGAGAAAAAGAACACCGGGCCACTTTGAAGAACGCTTTTGCTTGAATCCATTGGTCATGATTTAGTCACTTGGTCACACCTCTCACCGTGAGACTGAGAAGGATAAACCTGATTGTGTGCAGTGATGCACCCTGCGGATGGGAGTTCTGGTACTGAGGAAGCAGGGAAATGGACGTTGGGAGGCGTAACCGGATTCCGCGCGGCCTCACAGAGCAGTCAAGCACAGTCTCCCTGGCTGCCTTCTCCCATGAGGTAAAAACTAGAGTGCGATCAATGCACGCTTCTTTAGGCCAGATCTGGGTCTTGGCACCCAATACTCCCTTTTGGCAACTGTCTCTTCTCCATCAGCTGTTGTCAGCCAGACACCGTGGAATCCCTTTTTATAGTTACTTTTATTACCCTTTATGTGCACCAATGCAATCCCAGCCCCGTACAAAAATAGGAAAGGAAAACTCCCTCTAAACACTCAAATTGATCTATACTTCATTTCTTTTCTTGGGAATTTGTTTTTACTTAACAATAATTTCTTTCGAATCCCAAATACCTTTTCCACTCAGGGGCAGTGTAAAGTCACGTGCAGTAAACATGAAGGGCGCAGCTTACCTCATGCGTGTCCATAAACTCATAAAAGGACCTTGAAGGGAGAACAGTGTCTTTATGATCTGGCCTGTCTTGGTACCTGCTTAAAATCACTTTTGCTTGTGATTTAGCTGGATACACTTTGTATATACACAGGAAAAATAATTTTTTTTTCTGGGAATGTAGGGGCTGTCCAACACACAAAATGATTTCATCCTTTTCTGCATAAGAACAGCCAAAAAGCTTCTGGCAAATACGCAAGGTTCGTGACACATGAAATTCAATGACGCCGAGATACATCAGGTGCGCCTCTTCACGTCTTGCAGTGGATTGTCTTCTCCTGGGATGGAGGCCCGCCTCCCGCAGCGCGATCCGAATCCCCGGCCATCCTTGTAACTGAAGACCCAGTGGTGCGCTGCCCCCTTGTGGGAAAGGTGGACATTGCAGACCTTTCATCACAAGAAAACGGAGTTTGTCTTCTAAATGCATCTGGAAAAATCTAGCCTGTTCAATTCCCAGGAGGCACGCAAGCCAAATTGGACCTTGAGAAGGACATTCTCTTACAGAAATGTCTTCCAAAAATGTTACTGTGTTAATGAAAAAAACCCCACTTTATATATGGGGGTATAGACTGCATAGCATGTCTATGCTTGTTTTTACACAATGGATTTTTTTCACCAAAAGTTGGATCGTTAGCTTTATTATACATTCAGTCTGATGGGTAACATCACAAGAGCTGACTTCCAAAAGAAAATATTTGGCTTTTCATAAAGTGAGGAATTATTTTGTAAAGTAAATAGTACCTGCCTCTATCTCCCACCAACAATTTATTCTGTAAGTTCTGATTTTAATGAAGTATTTCTCAAAGTAGTTACCATCACTTAACTTCCTGCAGGAATTCTAGAATTTCTCCCCATCTTCTTTGCTCCAGAGTCACATGGGATATAGCTACTGTTTTTAAAAGTCATTTCTGCACTACCAAATTAGCGAGTAGCAGCCCTCCACCTGCCCACCTTTGGCGTATAAACCACACAGCTAAAAGAAGCAACACACCAGGCACGGTGGCTTCCGCCTGTAATCCCAGCACTTTCGGAGGCCGAGGTGGGCAGATCACCTGAGATTGGGAGTTCAAGACCAGCCTGACCAGCATGATTAAACCCATCTCTACTAAAATACAAAATTAGAGGGGCATGGTGACACATGCCTGTAATCCCAGCTACTTGGGAGGCTGAGGCAGGAGAATCACTTGAACCCAG
Organism: Cacajao melanocephalus; assembly: GCA_963573385.1. Lineage (NCBI taxonomy): Eukaryota > Metazoa > Chordata > Mammalia > Primates > Pitheciidae > Cacajao > Cacajao melanocephalus. The sequence continues at coordinate 44,090 of CAUYLG010011362.1, read as the reverse complement.
GAGGTGGAGGTTGTGGTGAGCCAAGATCACGCCATTGCACTCCAGCCTGGGCGACAAGAGCAGAACTCCATCTCAAAAAAAAAAAAAAAAAAAGCAACACAAAATAAACTGTGGTCAAAAGAGACTCACAATCCTCTCTGTCACAGGAGGCTGAAGACACTCACACTTCCTCCTTTTAAGTCTTCAAATTTTCTTCTTTATCACACCCAAGGCTTTCATAGCTGGTCAGAACGTCAGCGCTGGAAGAGGCCTGCGAGACCACTGCACTCAATTTCTTCATCTGAAGACAGACCCGGGCCCTCATCTCCTGACCCCCTCATCCAGTGCTGTTCTCCTTCACCTCCCTGAAGAGTTTCAACACTCCATTCCCTCAGAGAAGCCAAGCCAGGGCACCTCTAAATTGAACAAGCCAGAAACAGAGAACTCTATGCAAACAACACCACTGCTCAGAGGTGATAAGGGTAAGCAAATAAACCACTAGGGAGAAAGAGAAGCAGAGTTTTGGCTCTCACCACCCTGGAGATAAACAAGTGTTTGATCTGGGCTGAGCACACATCCCTTATCTGGTGAGAGATAACATTCACACTCAGAGGGAGTCTGTGCTTGCAGCCAGCAGGTTCGGAATCCTATTGAGCACTGACCTGGCTGGTACATGGGCTGAACCAGGGCTCAGGAACGATGGACTAGAGCAAATTTTGTTACCACCCAGGGCGAAAGAGGGGGTCCTCCTGAACTCCTGAGAGCTCACAGGCTAAAGAACCCTAAAAAAACAGTCACAGAAGCCTCAGCTAGGGGAGTCCTGATGGCCACAGTCCCCACAAATCCGCTATGGGCCACTTAGGGCATGTTATGAATTTTCCAATTTGCTCCATAAAGCTACCTAAGAAGAATGTCAGAAGCCTTATTCTCTTGCTCACTGTTGAGGCTATGGAAGCTAAAGAAAGCAGTGGATGCCAGGCACTGTGGCTCACGTCTGTAATCCCAGTGCTTTGGGAAGCCAAAGCAGTCAGATCACTTGAGGCCAGGAGTTTGAGACCTGCCTGGCCAACATGTATTTCCATATCTACTAAAAATACAGAAAATTAGCTGCACATGTGGTGGCATGTGCCTGTAGTCCCAGCTACTCAGGAGGCTGAAGCAGGAGAATTGCTTGAACCTGGGAGGCAGTGAGTTGTAGTGCGCTGAGATCATGCCGCTGCATTCCAGCCTGGATGATAGAGTGAGACTCTGTCTACAAGAAAAAAAAGAAGGCAGTGAAGAGTAAACTCAAAGGGAAACCAGTACAGTGGCCTGTCTCTAGAGAGTCTTGATCAGGATCACCTTTATAAAGATGATAATGTTGACAATAAGGATAATAATAGCTGCTAATATTTGTAGAGCGAGAGAGAACACAGGAGCCTGAAGGGGAGAAGGGGGAAGGGGTTTCCACACACCCTCGCCACCGCCTGTTACTGTCTTACCGCAGCAGAGCAGCAGGTTGCCTCCCCAGGCCCACTCTCCCCTCCCACCTCAACAAGGAGCCCATGTTAATCACAGCACATAATAAAGACTGTATTTCCCAGTCTCCCTATCAGCAAGGTGTGAACACCGTGGAGCATGAAGATGGGCCTGTCATCCAGAGGTGGTGAAAACAAAAGCATAAGGAGTCTGGCCCTGGTGATTTGGGAGCCACCATACCTGCCCTAGGCTGTTTACCTTGAGGACTTGACAAGAGACAAAAATACTTGTTTCTTGTTTAAGCCAATCAGAGTTTAGGGCTTTCCTTGTATGTATGGATGACTGTCTTCATCCATTTTGTGATGCTATAAAAGAATACCTGAGACTGGGTAATTAATAAAGAAAAGATGTTTATTTAGCTCATAGTTCTGCAGGCTCAGAGGTTCCAAGGGCACAGCCCTGGCTTCTGGTGACGGTGCTAACTCATGCTGCCTCACAAGATGGTGGAGAAGGTCAAAGGGGAAGCAGGCATGTGAGAAGAGAGGGAAAGCTGAAGGGCTCCTGCCTTATAGCAACCCTCTCTCGGGGGACTGAAACCATCCCCACGAGAACTAGTCTAGTCTCACAAGAGACAGAACTCACTACTGAGAGAACGGCACCGAGCCATTTATGAGGAGTCCACTGCTTTCATCCAAACACTTCCCACTGGGCCCCACGCCCCAACAGCACCACGTCAGGGCTCAAATTGCACCATGAGCTTTGGTGGTGACAAACCAGCCATATCTAAACCATAGCAGATACCTAATCCTAACTACTAGCTACTAACTTGTAAAAAATTTTTACAGAGGGGAAACGGGCTCAGTAAAAGTAAGTGACTTTGCCCTAAGACATGCAAATATTACCCACGAGAATTCGGTTTTGAATCTGTCTGTCTGATCCAAGACTTCATTTTTCCAGCACAGTCTATACTAATAAATGTAATTGGAACTTGCATGTTTGTGGTGCTTTATAATTTGGAAATATTTTCACATACATTATGCGATGTGTACAGTTTTGGAATTTTTTTGGCTGCAAGCAACAGAAATAGACTCTGAATAACTTATATGAGAGGACTCTTAGGAACATTTAGGGTAGCAAATTAGGGACCAATTAAAGAAGCAAAACTAGGGATTTTTTCTTTCTTTTTTTTTTTAGACGGAGTCTCACTTCTTTGCCCAGGCTGGAGTGCAATGGTGCCATGTTGGCTCACTGCAACCTCCACTTCCTGGGTTCAAGCAATTCTCCTGCTTCAGTATCCCAAGTAGCTGGGATTACAAGCACGTGCCAGCACCCCTGGCTACTTTTTGTATTTTTAGTAGAGACAGGGTTTCTCCGTGTTGACAAGGCTGGTCTCGAAATCCTGACCTCAAGTCATCCGCCTGCCTTGGCCTCCCAAAGTGGTGGGATTACAGGGTGTGAGTCATCACACTTGGCCTCTTTTCTTTTTTTTTTTAATAACATAATGGGTTTATATTTACTATAGTACTTCTCATTAGGAGGGTGTTACTCAGTTAATATAAAGTTGTTTTCTTGTCATTAAATCTCTTTTCCATGTCAATGTCTATAGTGTTTTTTAATATTAAATCTTTTCTGCGTTTCAATATTAGATACATTGAATACATTTTTCTAAACATTTTTCCCTTTTTGGCTGACTATCCGATACCTAAATACAATATTATCTTGAAAGGCAACAAAACAAAAATCTAATAAAAATATGGAGAAAAGACACCTCAGTGATTCAGAAGGCAGCGATTGTAATTGAACAGTGGTGGTTTCCTAAGATTCTAGGCAAGAACTTTCTTCTTCCTATTTCACAAGCTTTGTGAATTCTAAAACTGTGAAATATTACTTCTGTCGATTTCAGCCATCTTACTTCTTTGGCCTCCTTTCTAAACAGCAAATACAAATTATAGGCTGCATTTTTCAGTGCATTATTTGTTGTAAAGAAAACATTTTAAAAATTTTTTATAAAATGTATCTATCCGTTTGTTCCCATTTCATGGAAACAATGAAGAATGTAAAACTCCCTTATTTACCAATTCTTAGGAACTTTCAGACACCAAAGCTCAGGTTTAGCCTCGATAGCACAAAGGTTTTCAGGGTGAGATTTGATTCAGTAAGCCCTTAAAAGTCACATCTGTCCATTTCTTTTCTGCCTATACCTTCAAGCAAGCACAGATGACTGTCATGCTGGGAACCACACCTAACAAGAGAGTGATTGCATTTTGGGCTTCAGCTGCCTCAACAACAGGCAGCATCAAAAGGGTGACAGGAGGACTAAGGACGACTGTGTTGAAACTGAAGTCATGATGTTGGAATCCTGAGGGCTGATAGTTCCAAAGACATGGGATATAGAATTATATTTGACTTGAAATTTTCCCTTCCTGGAGCTCCGGATGCTGCGATTAAGAGGTTCCACGTGACACTGCCTTCCAGTAAGCAGCCATAGGCATCAGAACTAGGGATTTCTTACCAGGGTTTGATCTTACCTACCTGTGGGAGCTGCTGACACAGTTTCTGTAAGGCTCCTGTCCTCAAGTCTGATGCTGGAGCTTGCAGTCCGCAGGGCAGGCAGCTGGGCCAGGGAGATGGGAGTAAGGTGGGGGTGAGCAAGAACAAGCTGGAAAACACCTGCTGGAGACCATGAAGATGAATTGAAACTGTGCCTCTGATTTGGGTGGCATGGGTGTCCTTCAGAAGTCAGGATCCTTCATCACAGAGCTAAGCAGTCCTGTCTGGCTCAGAAGTCGGGAAAGCTGAAGGAGGATCCTGGGAAGGGTAGAGCAGCTGCAGGCCCAGCCCTGCCTCCTGCTGACACGGTGAGCCAGCAGAAAGTGACAATGGGTGCAAACTACAAAAACTGCTGCTACTTCAGTTCCACCCTGCAAATCTCACACTAGAAGCTTCCACGTGGCCCACCCTAACTATAAACATACAGGGAAGCGAATTCTGGGAAATGTAATTCAGCCTCGCCAGGTTGGCATTTAGAAAGCCACCTCAGGTAGCACATGGAACTGAGGGGAAAGCTCAAGAATCAGGTTTTGAACAGGAAAGGAAGCAAAGGAGCTCGGGGGGTTGGTGTGGCAACCTTATACTGCTCAAATTCCCAGGGCAGAGTCCAACTGGCTCACATGGGTCATGTACTTACTCCTTGGCCAGAGGAGGGTGGACACTTGGTTGACTGTCCAATATCATTGCATGCAATGGGGGAGTGGTGGTCCCCCAAAGGGTAATCAAAGTGCTGTCATGAGAGTGAGGGAAGTGGATGCTGGGCAGGCAGACATGATGAATGCTCACTGCCCCGTGAATGCTACAGAATAGGGAGGCAGGAGGCACTGAAAACAAATTTCACTGCTGCTCAGGTCAGCTTCTAGCTTTACTCTGAAGTCAAGCTTTTGGAGAGTAGAGACAACATGTTTCTCATACTCTTCCCAATACCCAATCATAACAAAGGACTAATGTTTAGGGTGAGGATAGAAAAGCAGCCCCAGAATCAGGGCTTCTGGTTACCACTCTTCTTTCTGTCAGGTGTCTGTGTGTGTGTGTGTATGCACACATATTTTCTAGAAGGATACAAAACCTTTCAGATGCTCAGAGTGACTCCCTAGAGGTTACCACCTACTGCTTTAGGTTTGGTGTAACTCTGCAATTCTGTGTGTTCAATCAACTGATATTTATCAAAGATGCACTAAGAAGCTGTGTAGTGTAGTAATTAAGTCTGGGCTCTGGAGCCCAGAATGCCTGAGTTAAAATTCTAATTCTACCACTTCCTAGCCAGTTAAGGAAGTTCTTTAACCTTTTTATGCCTTGCTTTCCTCATCTGTAAAACAGGGGTAATGATCATAGTTAGCTCACAGGTTTGTCGTGAGGGTTTAATAATTAGCACATGTAATGGTCTTAGGGCTGTGTCTGGTGCACAGTATGTGCTCAACACAAATTTAGTTACTATTTCCCCAACATTGCTTCAGGATCTGTGGAAGTGTGGGATACAATCTTATCTTGAAGAACTTAAAATTTAATTGAAGAGACAAGAGCAACAAGAGCCAACATCTGTGGCATTAAGTGTTAAACTGTGTGGTGCCAACATGTACAGGAATCGAGAAGGAAGCCGAGCAGTGAAGGACGAGGAAGCTAAGGATGGCTGGACAGAAGGGAAGAAGACTTGGCCTGGGTTGGTGGGATGGCAGGACAGGCCAGGGGAGATCACTTGCAGTGAAGATATTGATGATGGGAATGCACGTGGCATGTTGGGAGAAAGATGACATAGTGGAAAAGAGAGGACAGTGATCGCAGAGTAAGAGCCTGCGGTTTTGTTAGTAATGACTTTTTGGCTTCAAGACAGAGGAACCCAACTCACATCAGGTTAACACAAAAAGAGGAAGTGTGAAACTGTGAAGTGCAGGGATAAATTTTCTTCTGGCATGGCTGAACCAAAGGTTCAAACTCAAATCTTGCTGCCGGGGCAATGTCTTTTGGAGTCTTAGCTCTCTTTCCTGTGGGTTGACTGTATTCTCAGGCAGGCTCTCGCTATAGGGTGGCAAAGGTGACTGGGTGTATATCATCCCAGCTGAGCAACTCCAGTGGGCAGAGAACAATTTTCCCCCCATCAGTTTCTGCAAAAGCCTTGGGATTGAGGCTCATTGACCTGGCTGGGTCACCTGCCCATCCTTGAGCTAATTCTGACTGTCAGGGAGAATGAGTGTTCTCATAATTCAGGCCTAATCATGAGCCCACAAACTTCAAATAACTTAGAGAGCATTGGGGTAGTTCCCACAGCAAAGTCAGGCTGCCACCATGAGACGGGGAGCTGACACTGGGCAGATGCCTTGAGGGCTCAATCCCAGCCCAACTCTTCATGAGCTCTAGATCTTTGGACAAGTCTTTCAACCTTTGCAGGCCTGTACCTATAACCTGAAAAATGAGCAGAAGAGAGTCTGCCAATCAAACAGGATAAGGTCTGCAAAGGCTCTCTGAAGAGATCAAGCCTTCTACGAATCTCAAGAGCCATTGTTAAGAGAAGACCAGCCTGATCAGACAAGAAAGAACACTTAGAGCAAGTACGTGTGTGTGTGTTTATTTTTTTTATTTTTTTTTTTTTCTGAGATGGAGTCTTACTCTGTTGCCCAGGCTGGAGTGCAGTGGCTCGATCTCTACTCACTGCAACCTCTGCCTCCTGGGTTCAAGAGATTTTCCTGCCTCAGTCTCCCGAGTAGCTGAGCCTACAGGCATGTGCCACCACATGCAGCTAACTTTTTTGTAATTTTAGTAGAGACGGGGTTTCACCATGTTGGCCAGGCTGGTCATGAACTCCTGACCTCAGATGATCCACCTGCCTTGGCCTCCCAAAGTGTTGGGATTACAGGCATGAGCCACCGTGCCTGGCCTTGTTTTGTTTTTTGAGACAGAATCTCACTCTGTCACCCAGGCTGGAGTGCAGTGGTGCAATCATGGCTTACTGCAATACCTCTCAGGTTCAAGCAATCCTTCCACCTCAGCCTTTTGAGAAGCTAGGACTACAGACATGCATCACCATAGCTAATTTTTTATTTTTTTGTATAGAGAGGGTCTCCCTGTATTGCCCAAGCTGGTGCTGAACTCCTGGACTCAAGCAATTCTCCTGCCTTGGCCTCCCAAAGTGTTGGGATTACAGTCATGAGCCATGACGCCCAGCCAGAGCAAGTATGTGGGAAATAAAATGCCTAAGATTGGTGTCACAGAACCCTGAAGAGAACACAGAAACAAAGGCAATGGACTCCTCAAGGACAGGAGTACAATAGCGTGTTCTCAGTTCACTGCAACCTCCACCTCCCAGGTTCAAGTGATTCTCCTGCCTCAGCCTCTCAAGTAGCTGGGACTCCAGATGTGTGTCACCACACCTGGCTACTTTTTGCATTTTTAGTAGAGATGGCCTTTCACCATGTTAGCCAGGCTGGTCTCGAACTCCTGACCTCTGGTGATCCACCCACCTCAGCCTCCCAAAGTGCTGGGATTACGGGCTTGAGCCACCCCACCCTGCCCAGGCTCTGTTACTCCTGGCCTCAACTGATCCTCCTGACTCCTACAGGCATGAGCCAATGTGCCTCACCTCATGTGCTATTTTTATTTACCAGGAAAAGTAGGATTTGGTGTGGAACTCGGAATCTACTTGTCAGGCACTGTCTACAACACCCAAGTGAGTGAGTCTCACTTAGCTCAGGGTGGGACTATGACCACACTTAGCCTAGAGTGAGACTACCAGGCGTTCCTTGTGTAGGAGAGGGGCCTGTGGAGGGAGTGATGTGCCATTACAATGGTCAGCCAGAAGGATCTCATGAAAGAATATGAGGAGAGTCATTCCTGCCCAGTCCTCACCAGGGACAGGTGCAGGCCCAGCTCCCAGCAGAGGCCCATTCATCTTTAGAAGTCTATAGTCATCACATTTATTCAGTAGCAAATATGGATTGTTGGGCTAAACAGATCATAACTTAAAACAGCAGTCTCTCAGTTGTGCCATTGGTATTCATCACTGTAATAAAATTGTCTAATTGAAAAAGCTGTATTGACAAACCAACAAGCAATACATTGATTTAGAAGCAGTTTTGAATTATTGTCTGCAATTTTTAATTCCACAGAACACCTACATTTTTCATTAGGTAGACCTTCTCTTAAAAGGAGCTGAAGGGTTATTTTGGAGAATTCCTGACACTGAAATAAAGATTGCTTCAAGTATGGGAAAATTTGTGGATGCTGAAAAGCCATGTGGTTTTTTGTATGCACTGGAGTGTGTGTGTTTGTGTGTTTGTGTAGACTGATTTCCCTAGATGATCTGAGCCAAAAATGAAAATTTAAAGTTTGCTCTACTAGATCTGTGGACTGAGGTCACCAATTGGGAAAGGATGAGGAGTCAATGTAGAAGGCCACCTACCTGGTTGCAGTGACCCATGCAGAAGGGACAGCCACTGTGATAGTGAGCAAGGGCACTGTGGTGACAGTCCACAGTACATGATGGGGACCACAGCAATGACTCAATGAGACTGGTGTGTTGTTTACATGATTGAAAGGGGCGCTGTGTTATTTAGGAGCTGAGTTCACCTGCACGTGGCAAAGACCTGGAAAATAATGGGTTAATTCTCCCATATAATGAAAGTCAAGCTGTAGGTAGTCTAAAGTTGCATACTGGCTCTCCATGATTCAGCCTCCACTCTTTCTTCTCCACCACCCCTATCCTAAGATCATTTTATGGTCCATGATGACTGCAAGGACCTTGCCATCAAACCACTGAGAAAGTTTGAAGAAGGAATAAAGGTAGAAGAATGGAAAGTGGCACATCTTCCAGTAAGTTGCATTCCAGCATGCCCTACACAACACTTTCATTTATATTTCAGTGGACAGAAGTTAGTCCTGTGACTACACTTAGCTCAGAGTGAGACTATGAAACATTGCTCTTGGTTAGGCATACCACCTCTCTGAAACAAAATAGGGATTCTTTCAGTACAGAATTCGGGAAAATTAATATTAAGTTGGCATTAGTAGTCTCCGTCACAAACACATTACATTAGCATGGCTTTTGGGGGAGACAAATTGGCAACATCCATCAAAATGTTAAATACCCCTTGAACCAATAAGTTTATCTTTACAGAATCTTTCTATAAATTTACTTACAAATATGTACACATATACAAGTATATATATGCTTATTCTAGCATGGCAATATTAATAATATCAAAATGTTGGAAACAACCTAAAGGTCTATCAATGATAAAATTGTTTAATAAATTGTAGTATGTACCACGGAATACTATTCAACTCTGAAGGAAGGATGAGGTGACTATAAGTACTGAAAGGCAAAACGACGTATTATTAATGTAAAAAGCAAGTTGCAGAGTAATAGTATATTTCCCTTAGTAGAATTTTATTATACACATCCCTGGGGGTGGGTCAGAATCTTTGCAGACAGAGGAATGAACTCGTGTAATTTGAAAGATGTCCCAGAAACTCTAAGAGAAAATAATAGTAATGAGTGCAAACCAAATCCTCGGTACAAATAAATGAGTGAAAAGTTACCATATAAAAAGTGGTAACAGGTTTTCAGAGGGGTTCTGCTTGTACGAAGCTTGCATCAAAGTATTGGATGGGTCAATCAGACATAAAGCTTTCGTATAACATCTAATGATGAAACTGGGATGGGAAGGGCGTCAGTGCCACTTCTAGGTGAATGGTGAACAAGTCTCTGAAGTAATATTCCACTACAATAGAATACAATCAGATTATGACTTTTTAAAAAATACATTGAGCTCTTACAAGAAACAAAGGGAACTTTCCAATGTCAACAAAACAAAATAAAACAACAACATGTAAACATGCAGAGTAGGCTAAAGCTAGAATTGAATGGTAAGCAAACTGTAAAGCTTGGAGAATAAATGCCAATGTCAGCCACAAATGAGGGATTGGAAGCTCAGTTCTGAGGCTGCTGCCAGGCCCTGTGCCCTAATTAAGGAGGCTAAAGCTGCCCCCTGTTGTCAGCATACGCAATTCCAGAAATATAAATTCGAATTCCTTTTGAAGGAAGGTGTCATTAATTCAGGCTTTCAGGCTTTCAGGATTCCCATTATGTGAAACTAAATGGATAATTGCAATTACAAAATTTTCAAATATACAAAGAATCAAAAGACATAGTGATTATATGAGTTAGGACCAAGTTTAGCCTCACACAGCAGAACAAACAAATAATGGTGGCTTAGACACACACATAGTTTTATTCGTTTTCATCTAAAAGACGTCATGAGGTAGGTGTCCAGGACAGATTCCTCAAAAATTCATCAAGGACCTGTTTCTTTACAGTTCATGAATCCTCCCAAATCTGTTATGCTCCTTGTTCATGTGACCCATGATGGCAGCTAGAGCTCCAGATACATTCTAGGTCACTTGTGGAAGGAAAGGGATGAAGGGTACGTCTATTAAAAAAGAAAAAATTCTGAAGGTTGCCCACAGTACTGCCACTTAAAATTTATTGTCAAAAATTTAACCACAATAATCCAGGCACAGTGGCTCACCCCCATAATCCCAGCACTTTGGGAGGCCAAGGCAGGTGGATCACTTGAGGTCGAGGGTTCAAGACCAGCCTGACCAACAGGGAGAAACCCCATCTCTACTAAAAATACAAAATTAGCCAAGCATGGTGGCATATGCCTGTAATCCCAGCTACTTGGAAGACTGAGGCCGGAGAATCACTTAAACTCAGCAGGTGGAGGTTGCAGTGAACGGAGATCATGCCATTGCAATCCAGCCTGGGTAACAAGAAGAAAACCCCATCTCAAAAAAAAAATTTTAATCACAATGATCACATCTTGATATGAACAAAAACTATGGAGTTTTAACTGGCCAGCAATCAGCCTGACCAAAAATTAGTATTTTTATGACTAGCAAGGGAGTCAGAGAATGGGTATTTGTTGGCAATTGAGAGTCTCGGACACAGTGCATGTGTAACGAGCTAAATAATGGCACCCCCAAATATCTAGGTCCTAATATATAGATCCTGTGTATTACAAGAAAAACTTGAGACTGTAACATCCCCTTCCCTCCCAAGTTGGGAAGGTGCCGAGAGAACAAATGATTTAGAGAAGTCCTGCTTGGAAAGTAGATGAGCTTATTAAGACGTACAGAGCACTCCTGAGTGGCAGCAGGATAGCTCTAGAGATCTGTGCCACCTCCCTTCTCTAAGCTGCTTTTAAGCTAATTTTCTGGCTCTTTGCTACTGTGTTTGTGTGATGGTACTGTTTTCTTTGGTAGGTTCTCACATACTCCCTGGGATGTTTAGGCTCTCAGGGACACCTGCTCCTCAGATGGGTACCATGGCCATGCCTTACTATCTGGACTTCAGGGTTTAGTCAGCAGGCATATACTTTTAATTAACCTGGTGGGGGAACCTGTCATTCTGCACTGTTAGTATCACCTTAATGGCAAAAAAGACTCTGGAGATGTGATTAAATTAATGATCTTGCAGTGAAGAGATTATCTGTATTATCCAAAGGGGCCCTAGATGTAATCACAAGTGTCCTTACAAGAGGGAGACAGAGAGAAATGTGACTATAGAAGTAGAGGACTTTGACCAGGTGTGGTGGCTCATGCCTGTAATCCCAGCACTTTGGGAGGTTGAGGTGGGAGGATTGCATGAGCTCAGGAGTTCAAGACCAGCCTAGGCAACACAGCAAGGCTTCATCTCATTTTACAAAATAATAGCAATAAATAAAAGAAGTAGAAGATGCAAGAGGTTGGAGTATGAAACGATGCAAGGAAGGAGCCATGGGCCATGGAATGATGGAAGCCCCTAGAAGCTAGAAAAGGCAACGAAACATCATTCCTACAGCCTACAGAAGAATCAGCCTTGACTTTAGCTCAGTGCTTTGGACTTGTGGCCCCAAACTGTATGAGAATAAGTTTGTGTTGTCTTAAGTCACCAATTTGGTGGTAATTTGTTATAGAAGTCACTAGGAAACGAATATATATTGAGTGTCAGCTGAAACCAAAAACAGTTATAGATCCACAAGCCACAGATTTTAGACACTGTAATTATTAGACACCTAGCATTTTAAGGAAAATTTAAAGATAAAAAATATTTACTTAGAAAATATGCATGGAAGAGACTATAAAGTGATCTGGAAAATCAGAAATGGCATTCATTTTCTGGTTTGAAATGACATGAAGAAATGAAAAATTATAACATATATGTGTACATATAATTTTTACAATAAAAAAATAGAGATGAGGTCTCACTTTGTCATCCAGGCTGGAGTGCAGTGGTGTGATCACAGATTACTGCTTTTTGCTGCCTTGAACTCTCGGGCTCAAGAGATCCTCCCGCCCTAGCCTCCCAGGTAGTTGAGACTACAGGCACATGATACCACATCTGGCTAATTTTTTTATTGTAGAGATGAGGTTTTGCTATCTTGCCCAGGCTAGATTCAAACTCCTGGGCTCAAGTGATCCTCCTCCCTTGGCCTCCCAAAGTGCTGGGATTAAAGGTATGAGCCACCACACCCAGACATGACTTAGATATTAATAACACAATGGATTGGTTAAACAACAGATTTGAAATAGCTGACAAGAAAATTGGTGAGCTATCAAAAAAAGTAGGAGAAATTATTGTTAGTATTGGATAGAGACGTAGGAAGATAAAAAGTATGACAGAGAAGTTAAGCAATACAGAAGATAGAATGGACAAACAGAAGAGAGACAATATTTGACATATCATGGATTATAATTTTCCAAATATGATGACAGCCATGAATTCACAGCTATAAGAAGACCAATATATACTAAGCAGACTAAAATTCCACACCAAGACACATTTTTGTACAATAGAATAAAATACCAAAGGCCAAAAGAAGATCTCAAAAAGAAGATCCTTTTCTCAACCAGAGAAAAGGATCACTTAAAAATAAAAACAAGTTGGCTGACAGCAGAATTCTTTTTTTTTTTTTTTTTTTTTTTTTTTGTGACAGCAGACTTCTTGACAAGGGAAACTAGACAACAATAGAATAATATCTTCAAACTGCTTAGCACACTATGTTCCAGGAAAGGTACTTTCCCAGGAAAAGGGCTAAATAAAGACATCTTCAGAGTAGCAAAGAATGAGATAATTTAAAATCAATGGTTCTTAATTAAATGAACTTCTACAGGATGTAATTCAGGAAGAAGAAAAAATATTCCAGTAGGAAGTTCAGAAATACAAGCAAAAATGAGGAGCAGAAACGCTAGGGGTTCAGTCTGGGTCCTGTTGCTCACTGCAGAGAAGGCCAATCACTGAGACAACAAGCACTGCCAGGGAAGAAAGCTTAATTAAGTTGCTGCAGCTAAGGAAAAGGGGAGGTAAGTCTTAAAACTGTCTTCTCAGCTGACTAAAATTAGGGATTTATATAGCAGGGAAGAAATGTAACTATGTGTGGGAAAACAGGAATTAGGGAGAAGCAAGGAAGCAGTCATGACAGATGAGGGATCTGGTGTCTTATTGTCTGGACATGGTGATCTGGTAAGTTTCATTTCCTGATACTGTCTAGGGGGCCAGAGAGTTAGTTTCCTGAGAAAGGAACTCAGAAGACAAATGTAAATTTCAAGCTTTAAGACCAGGAGGGTTAATTTCTATGTCTATCCAAAGACCATAAGCACCAGTTATATGTGGATATTGGTCCAGTTTCAGAGAAACCCAGTAAACATGAGGGTTAAACTGAGGTAAATGCAAAAAAAATACTGTCTGGATATGACTTATAATAGAAATAACAACAATAATAATGTACAAATACAAATTGAAACCAAACGAGATATCATTTTACTCCCACTAACTTAGCAAACACTAGGAAGCCTGACAATATCTATTGCTGGTGACTATGTGGAACAATAAGGACTCTTACAACATGACTGAAGAGTGTAAATGAGTACAAACACTTTGGAAAATAACTTGACATTATCTCATAAAATTATGCATGCTTTACCACCATGCAATACCCCAGGGAAATTCTTGCACATGTGCACACTTTAGCAAGTTCAAGAATGTTTACAGCATCATTGCTTGTAACAGAAAAAACTGGAAATAACTCAAATGCTCCTCGTTGGGAGAATGTATAAATAAATTGTGATCTATTTATACAAGTAGATCCTAACGGTGAAAATGATCAAAGGACAGCTAACTGATACAATATTGACAAATTTTAGGTAAATAACATTGAGTTAAAAAAAAAGATAAGTCACAGAGATTGTGTACAGAAGATTGACCCCACTTTATGGAAGCTCAAAAAACAAGCTAAAACTAAAATTTTAAGAATATTTACCTCTGTGGTAAAAGCTATTTTATAAAACAAAGAGAATGATAAACACAAAATCTAAAATGATGGATCCTGCTAGGGGTAGAGAGAAGAGGGGATGAATAGAGGCACATAGATCACTTCAAAGGTATCAAAGAGTGATAGTTCTTAAGTTGCACAATAGGCTCATGAGTGTTTATGTTATACTTTATAACTGATATGGTTTAGATAAAATTTGTTTGTCCTCACCAAACCTCATGCCTAGTATAGTATTGTTGAGAGGTGGGGCCTAATGGGCAGTGTTTGGGTCGTGGGGGTGGATCTCTCATGAATAGGTTCATACTCTCCCTTGAGAGTGAGTGAGCTCTCCTTCCATTAGTTTTCAAGAGCGCTCTTTGTTAAAAAGAGCCTGGCACCTCTCCTCCGTGCCACTCCCTTTGGCCTGCCACTGCTTCCTCCTCGTTTTCCATGTGATCTCTGCACATGCTGGATCCCTTTTACCTTCTGCCATAAGTGGAGGCAGTCCAAGGCTTTCACTGGAAGCCAAGCAGATGCCAGTTCCATGCTTCTTGTACAGCCTGCAGAACTGTGAGCTAAATAAACCTTTTTTCTTTATAAATTACCCACCCTTAGGTATTCTTTTATAGCAATACAAAACAGACTAAGACAATAACATATGTGTCTTATACATACATTGTATATATCAAGTATTACATAAAAAATAATAAATAGTTGGAGTTGCGAGGCTGGCTTCCAAGTCAGAGTGTCTGGTTCTCAGTCCTGGCACTACTACTTAAGTGGTTGTGCAACCTTGGGTAAACCGCTTAATCTTTTTAAGTCTCAGTATTCTCACCCTTAAAATGGGAGCAATAATAGTTCCCATTTCATAGTTATTATGAGGCTTATATAAGATAATACTCAGAGCACTCAGTAAGTATTCAGTAAAATGTAAGGATAAATTGTTACTATTACTTTTACTTCTGAATTTACCCTCACAGTGGTCATTGTGTGTAATCAAGGTCATTGATCATCATCTGTCAGGGTGTCAATTCACCCATCTCCACCTTCACCTCCCTAGTGCATCTCACCTTTCTATGCCTTCATATTTACCTTCTTTCCTCCACTCCCACCTCACAAGTAATCTCACAAACATAAACATGGATAGCATCCAGGGCTTGTCTGACAGAGCATTTAAAAATACATATATGGTTGCCAAAAAGAGTATCCTAAGCATGAAAGCCCAGAATTTTCCTTGCTTTAGAGCTCAGTAGATCTGGCTATTGCTTCAGAATGTGTTTGGCTGGCTTTCTTTGGTACTTAACGAAACTCTGAGTGAGTAATATCTAAGTTATGGATCCTTAAGGGCTCCAACCAGGATACTCAATTTGATGAAATAAAATCAACAAACATCCCTCTAGGAAGATTTGGATGCTGATGGGATATGAATGGGCTGTGAAAATGCCTCTTTTGGAATTGGGATTCCTAATAAATAATGAATGTATAGTTGGTTAGGGCATTGTGACAAATCTGGCTAGAATCCTGGCAGCAAAATCTTGAGCTGAAAGTGTCTGTTTTTATTATACCCTTGGGACTGGAGAAAAATAAGTACAAAACTGCATTTTCTCCTACTTTTTCTTTTCATTTTAGTTTCAGTACAGCACAGGCCAACCACATTGGGCTTAGGGAATGGCATTTTGCAGTATGTTTCAGAGTGCTTCCCTTTGTGTTCTTCAGAAGTGCAGTTGATTTCCTTGGCTGGAAACAAGGATGAAAGGAGATGCTCGTATCCAGCTGCCTCAATTCCTCACCAAACCTAATGAAATGCAATCTACAGTATGATGACTAATGTAGTTCTTCTGTCTGTGGCTGCTGATTCCCAACCCTTTCTCAGGTTTTTCTTTTCCCTGGATGCTGTCATTGGATAACGTAATAGATTGATTTGTGTCCCCCTAAACAGATGTTGAAGTTCAAACCCACAGTTACCTCAGAATGTGGAAACTGCTTGGAAATAGGGTCATGAAACTTGATAGGAAAATACCTCTCACCATATACAATAATCAACCCAAAATGGATTAGACTTAAATGTAAAATCTGAAACTATGAAACTACTAGAAGAAAACATAAGGAAAATGCATTACAACATTGGGTTGGGCAAAGAGTTTTTAAATATAAGATCTCAAAACTCAGGAAACAAGAGCAAAAGATAGACAAATGAGATTACATGAAACAAACAAACAAAAAAATTGCACCACGCAGGAAACAATTACCAAAGTGAAGTGACAACCCAGAGAATGGGAGAAAATATTTTCAAACTGCACATCTGGCAAGGGGTTAATATCTGAAATATATTAAGAAACTTAAACAATTCAAGAGCAACAAATATACAAAGAAATACCCCCATTAAAAAATGGGCGAAAGATCTTAACAGACATTTCTCAAAAGAAGACATACAAATGGCCGGTGGATATATGAAAAAAATGCTCATCATCACTAGTCATCAAGGAAATGCAAGTCAAAACCACAAAGATATACCACTTCATTCCAATTAGAGTGAAACAAAAGAAAACATGGGTTGGCAGAGCAAATACATTTACATGCTGTTAGTGATGGATATGCTAACTACTCTACTTTGATCACTATATAAAATATACATTTTGGAAATATACACAATACATATTATGGAGTACAACCGATATTTCCAAAATGTATGTGTGTCAATTTAAAAAGTGAAACAAAGGATCCAATTTTTAACATTAAATAAATAAATAAATACATTCCAGAAAATCTGAAAAGACTTCAAAGGTCTGGGAAAGACACAGAAAAAATGCATACTTACTGTACCTTTCTCAAATTAAAAACTGGACCCATTCTTTTTTTTTTTTTTTTTTGAGACAGAGTCTTGATCTGTCACCCAGGCTGGAGTGTAATGGTGCAATCTTGGCTCACCGCAACCTTCACCTCCCAGGTTCAAGCAATTATCTTACCTCTGCTTCCCAAGTAGCTGGGATTATAGGCATGGGCCAACATGCCCTGCTAATTTTTTTTATTCTTAGTAGAGATGGGGTTTCACCATGTTGCCCAGGCTAGTCTCGAACTCCTGGCCTTGTGATCCACCCACCTCAGCCTCCCAAAGTGCTGGAATTACAGGCATGAGCCACTGCACCCAGCCTGAGATTTCTCACTTGAAAACATGCTAAGCCTATTCTTTGAAAAAGTAACTTTTTATTGTTGTTGTTGTTGAGACCGAGTTTTACTTTCATCGTCCAGGCTGGAGTGCAATGCTGCCATCTCGTCTCAACGTCTGCCTCTTGGGTTGAAGCAATTCTCTTGCCTTAGCCTCCTGAGTAGCTGGGATTACAGAAACCTGCTACCATGCCCAGCTAATTTTTGTATTTTAGTAGAGATAGGGTTTCACCGTGTTGGCCAGGCTGGTCTCAAACTCCTAACCTCAGGTGATTCACCCACCTGGATCTCCCAAAGTGCTGGAATTACAGGCGTGAACCACCGTACCTGGCCACTAACATATTGTTTAAAACAGCTGTCTTCAATCTTTTGCGAACCAGGGACTTGTTTCATGAAGGACAATTTTTCCAAAGACATTAGATTCTCATAAGGAGCACTTTACCTAGAGCCCTTTCAGGAACCTTTGATAATAGGATTCACGCTCCTATGAGAATCTAATGCTGCCATTGATCTGACAGGAGGTAGAGCTCAGGTGGTAATTCGAGTGATAGAGAGTGGCTGTAAATACAAATGAAGCTTCACTTGCTCACCCACCGCTCACCTCCTGCTGTGCAGCCTGCTTCCTATCAGTCAACAGACTCATACTGGTCTGTGGCCTGGTGATTGGGGACCCCTGGTTTAAAAGCTTAACCTATTATTTCCAGTTTGTGAACACTCCTCATTTCATGCAATCTCAGACACATCTTTTGAGAAATGTTGCATTTATTTACAATCCCTTATGACCCAGTCAACAAGTGGAGTATCCGAGTGAGCTTGCCCCACACCTAGGGCCATTGTGACAGTGAATAGGAGAGGATCCTGATGATGATATCCTGGAATAAGAGAAGAAAATGTGACTGACTGTGTTGCAAAACAGAATCAAGAGCCTCTCAATTACTCTTTACGCAGGAGGAGCTTTAATGACTGCCCTATCTAGCTTTCATTTCCTCTTGGGTGAGGAATAACTTTCTTTATCCAGGTAGTTGGTGGTTCTGCACTGTCGTCCTTGATTGTCTGACCCTACTCGATTTACTTGTTTCTTCCTTCTTGCTGCCACTGAACCTCACCTTGTCATACAGATGTATCGTGCAGTTCTGACAAGTCCTCAGGTTGGATGTCTGGTTGATGACAAAGGAGACCCAGAGTTTGCCTAGGTATTGAGGAATGCGACCCAGGCATCTGGGATCACCTCACCCTCGACCTCCACAATGCATTTCAGTAGAAGAAAAAGCAGGCCAACTGGTGCCTCCTGAATCACCTTCCTGTAAATAACACGCTTGGTCTTGGGGAAACTCTCCAGAAGACACTGTTTTTACTTAAAACAAGATCAAACCCCCACCCCACTCCTCCATCCAGAGACCAGAGCCTTTTTACATGTGATTCCTAAAGCTGTAAACCCAGAAACCCTTTCATATGTGATTTCTAAAACTGTAAATCCAAAACGCTTTCACTCATGATTTCTAAGGCTGTAAACCTAAGATTCTTCCACATGTAATATCTAGATTGTAAGCCTATATAAAGGCAGTACCTTCCTTTGTTAGATGAGCTGGGTTTGGATAACTCATTGCCTGGCTCCCGGCCGTAATAAATAATCCCTCCCTTCCCCATTCGGTGTTGGAGAGCTCTGTTTCTGGAGGCCGCTCCTGCTACAGTATGGTTGAGATTTTCCATATGTAGCTCTGTCATTTTAAGCTCATGCACAGAACTGATGAATCTACAAATTGGCAGACTTTCCCAGCCCAAATGTGGAGTAGAGCTTAAAGGAAAGGAAGATATCTCGTGTAAAGTGACACATCTAAGAAGTGGCCAAGTGGGACTCCAGCCCAGCCCTCCCTCACCACCGGCTTCTCTTCTGCCTTGTCCTGATCCTTCCAAAGGCAAAGTGCCATTGCAGTTGGAAAATCATTTCAAACCGCTTAGTTATTAAAATTCTGTCTCTTAAACTTACATGAGGGCAGCTGTTATGCTTATTTTTTAAATTCAAGCCCATCTATGATTTATATCATGCTTACCATTTGTCAGTCTGTGTGGGTTGTCCACACGAACACTTTGTCTGATACTTACAACTAACCTGCAAAACTGCCAGGTTTAATTGTGTGAAAACTGCTATGACCTGAAAGCATTTTTTTTTCTGAATGTTTTTGTTCTTAACCTCACTTAAAAAAATCACTTAAATTTTATTTCTGTATAGATAATACATGCACAGAATTTAAAGGTATAAAAAAGTATATAGTAAGAGTAAACCCCCCTCTCTCTCTTCTATCCACCCCTTTTGCCTTCAGTTGTCCTCTCCAGAGGCATCCGCTGTGCACTGTTATGTTTCTTTTCCTATCTTCTACAAGTGTCTCAGGCATTTGCAACATATATGTGTATATTCTGTTCCTCATGCACATGAAGATATGCATTGCTCTGGATCTAGCTTTTTTTCACTTTACAAAATACAAAATATCTTGAGGATCTTTCAACCTTAGTCCAGAACTGCCTCACTCATTTAAAAAAAACCTGTCTTAATTTATAATATTTTGCTATCATAAAAAACACAGCAATACCTATCCTCGTATGTATGTTTTTGGTTTTTTTTTTCATTTTTGTTTTGAGATGGAGTCTCGCTCTGTCGCTCATGCTGGAGTCCAGTGGTGCAATCTCGGCTCACTGCATCCTTCGCCTCCCGGGGTCAAGCAATTCTCCTGCCTCAGCCTCCCGAGTAGCTGGGATTACAGATGCCTGTCACCATGCCCAGATAATCTTCGTATTTTCAGTAGAGATGGGGTTTCATCATGTTGGCCAGGCTGGTCTCAAACTCCTGACCTCAAGTGATCCACTTATCTCGGCCTCCCAAAGTGCTGGGATTACAGGCGTGAGCCACCGCTCCTGGCCTGTATGTTTGTATTTACTTAATGTTGTGTGGATACGTTATTACATTTCACACACATGTAGGCAAAGCTCATTGCTTTTAAACTAAATTAAAAATGGTTTAAAAATTAATTTAATCCTTATGCCATGAATCAAAATATTATCTTTTCCTTGGCCTGTCTCATTCCTCAATTAGCAGATGGACCACATCATCTGAAAATGGGTCAATTTTTGCACAGGCCCAAACACATACAAAAGTGTCTCAAATCTAGGTTGATTGGTAGGAGGCATGACTAAACATCAGACTGGTTAGATATGCTGGAGGATATTTTAGAATGAGGAATGAAATCCCAGAACCTCTGAATGTTAGAGCTTGAAGAGATCTTAAGGTTCAGGTCGTTTTAGATGAGGTCCTAAATGACAAACTTATCTGTGCTTGATCACAGAAAATAATCACTGGTCTACTGACTGATGGATAGATTTAAGTTCAAGGTAGTAGTTGGAACTGCACTGTCCAATACAGCAACCATAAGCACTTAAAATATAGTTTAAATTGAGATCTGTTATAAGTATAAACTACCAACAGGATTTTGAAGACTTAATACTAAAAAAAGTATTGTCTCAATAATTTTTATATCGGTTGCATGTTGAATTGTTAATATTATGGATCTATTTGGTTAAATAAAATACATTCTCAAAATTAATTTCACACCTTTATTTTGATTTTTTTTAAATGTGACTTTCAGAAAATTTAAAATTACATATGTGGCTTGCATTTTATTTCTATTGGACAGTTCTGTGTTGGACTATTTGGGAAGGGGAAACCCACTTATTTGAAGACTCAAAGGGAGGACTTGGGTCAGAACAGGGAATAAATTGATTTTCTCTGTTTAACATCTATTTCCTGTTTGGGATGAGAAAGTTTATATTGAGACTATTGAATTTCATAATCTTCCCAGTATGTATTCCTGTTTGAGGATGAATGTGGCATTTCACACTAGCTTTTACATTCCTTGCATGAAGCTGTTGTGACTGATTCATCAGACAACACTTCTGATTTAATGCTTATCTGACCAGTTACTTCAGAAGAGAGAGATCAAGTAGAACATGTTCAGGAAATTGAGAGGTTGCTGTGCCTTTGCCAGTCATTCAGCCTGAGTCACAAGGCTCACCTCAAAAAGTACGGGAGGGGTCCCCAGGTACAAATTTAAAGATAAACAAACATTGCAATGTGAATGATTTTGTCATACAGCATTGTTTGTGTATGCGTGTGTTCCTAGCAGTTTTATTGAGATGTAATTCACATCCTATACAATTCGCCCATTTAAAGTGTATTTTTTATTATTATTTTCACAGAGTTGTGCAACCATCACTACAATCACATTTAGAACATTGTCATCACCACAAAAAGAAACTTCTTATGTCATTGTCACTCCATACTTCCTCCCAACCCCCCCAGCCTCTGGCAACCACCAATCTGTTTTATGTCCCCATAGATTTATCTATTCTTGACATTTCAAGATCCATTCATGTTGTGTGCTTTCAAAGTCCATCCACTTTGTAGCACATGTCAGTACTCCATTCTTTTTTGTTGTTGCATAATATTTGTGGGTATACCACATTTTACTTATTCATTCACCAGTTATGGACTTTTGAGTTGTTTCTACTGTGTGGCTATTATGAGCAATGCTGCTGTGAATATTCACCTACACACTTTTTTGTATCCTTTCACATGTTTCATTTCTTTTGGGTACATGCCTAGGAGTGGAATCGCTGGGTCATATGGCAACTCTATATGCAGTTTGTTAGGAACCGCTGGGCTGTTTTTCAAAGTGGCTGCACCATTTTACATTCCTATAAGCAAAGCTTGAGGGTTCCGATTTTTCCACACGCTCTCCAACATTTGTTTTCTTCCTTTTGAGCATAGCCATCTTCATGGGTGTAAAGTGGTATCTCCCTGTGGTTTTGATTTGCATTTCCCTGATGGCTACACTTGTGTTTTTATAATACATTTTATCCAGTTCTGAAAATCCACTCACCGGGCTGTTTATTCAGTATTAGAACTGGGGCTCCCTTCCTTCAGTCATTAGCGCATACCTTCCTTCTATATACTTCTTACTTTCTAGATCTAGAAATAAGGTGGGGGCCTACTGCTTAGTCCTTGTTGGCCACATCATTACCACTGCCCCTTCCTCTGCTTGGTTGGACCGTCAACAGCTTGTCTCCCACCACAGACCAAGTATTCCGCTTTCACAGGGGTGGCCCTTACCGTCCGCTCTCCCAGCACGCCTCAGCTAGTGCCCCCATGTGGCCATTGCATGCAAGTGCAGCACAGGGCCCTGCCTCTTGCAGAGACTTGCATCCCTCAGTCACTTCCCCTCAGGTGGGAAGTGAAACTACTTCATTGTGTTCTCAGAACCCCTTTCCTTTTATGAATTTTATGCCAACTAATGCTTCGAACCTATACTTTAGAAAACTCGATTACATGTTACCTCTGGAGTAAGGAAATCCAAGGCTTCCATACATAAATGCTTACCCCTTGGTTTACAATGAATTAAAGAAATAGAGACGGTATCTTGGATAGAATTCCCTAGAAGCAGAGTCCAAAACAGGGATTTAGATGCAGAATATTTATTGAGGGAGTGTTCTTCAGAAACAGAATTAAAAAACTTAAAGGGGCGACAAGAAAGCAGGATAGGGAGAGGGAAAGAGCTGAGCAAGGTCGTTGCCTCAGGGGAAGCCTCACGTTGGTCCGATCCATAGGGGTAGACTCTAAGACAGTACTGGCCAGTAGAACTTACTGTGATGATGGAAATGTTCTACAGAATCTACACTGTCCAGTAGAGTTGCCACTGGCTGACTGAGCACTTGCAATGTGGCCAGCATAACTGAGGAACTAAGTGTTTGATTAAATTAAACTTAAATTTAAATAGTTAATATGGCTAATGGCGACCACATCAAACAATATAGTTAAGGAGTATAAACCTCAAGACAGAATTGAGGCAAGGGGGTTGGCCTCTTGTGCTCTCCTTGGCTGCGGGCTGCCTTGGCCTTGGTGGGAGAATGGGTGGGGTGTAATTTCTCTGGTAACTGTGTTAGCACCAGACGTTCACACAGCTGGGGTGGGTGCACTGGGCCAAGAAAAGGGGATAGGGGTGCACCACAGCGCCTACTACAGGCTAGGTCTCAACAGGGTCATCTTGACATATTTTAATCTCAGTTCAAGGATTCTCCAAGAACTAATTAAAGCCATAGAATAACCAGAGGCCAACAACTAGCCACTCATGTCATGCAGCAGAACGGCCTTCCCAATCAACAAAGCTCAGATTTCTGGCAAATTTTCTAATGGTTTGCTGGTCCCAAGAGGAGGGTCATGATATTTTGCATAAGCATACAAAGGAATGCAGAGAGAATTTTTTCTGTGGGCTTCTGAGTATTAGCTTTTTCAGCCATAGAGAGGAATTTATTTGAATCAACAATATTTACTGCAATCTCAGAGATGACTAGCCTCAGAGCTCTAAAAACGAAGAAAAAAGAAAATAACGTTGCTCTTCCTATGCTAAAGTATCATAGATTTGAAGTTATAAATGAGGAAACTCAAGTTCATGTTTTATTTATAGCTATTAAACTTGATTCATCGTGTTGAAAAAACACATTCAGCTTAATTTATGCAGGAATTAACTTTGGTGGAGATTAATTTTGAATCTATAGCTCCTCCCTAATGTATATCATCTCTATTCATAATTTTGGCTTGCAGAGAAGACAATAGTGAGTAAAAACAGAAACAAAAGCAAAAAAGTTCCAAAGAGAAATTCTTTGAATCCTTAAAATGAAAATAACAAGATGTCTTAAAAATGGTGTCTTAAAAATAACAAGATGTCTTCACTGGTGCAGTTAGAATTTGGAATTAATGTAATAGTCCTTTCCATTGAGTTTGGACATGTGGTACAGAGTTTTATCTGGAAATACCAGGAGCGGTGGCTCACGCCTGTAATCCCAGCACTTTGGGAGTCTGAGGCAGGTGAATCATTTGAGGTCAGGAGTTTGAACAAGCCTGGCCAACATGGTGAAACCCCGTCTCTTCTAAAAATACGAAAATTAGCTGGGTATGGTGGAAGGCGCCTGTAATCTCAGCTATATCTACATACAATATGTGTATGTGTGTGTGTGTGTGTATTTTAGAGACAATATTTTTCTCTGTTGCCTAGGCTGGAGTGCAATGGCACGATCACAGCTTACTATAGCCTTGAACTCCTGGGCTTGAGCGCTCCTCCTTCTTCAGCCTCCCAAGAAGCGAGTACTACAGGCATGCATCACCATCACTGACTAATTAAAAAAAAAATTTTTTTTGGTACAAATAGTGGTCTCGCTATGTTGCTTAGGCTGATCTCAAACTCCTGGGTTCATATGATCCTCCTGCCTCAGTCTTCCAAAGCGCTGGGATTACAAGTGCAAGCCACCATGCCTGGCCAATTTGGCACATATTAATACAGGTCTTGATAATAAGGAATTAAGAACTCTGGAATGTTTAAACTAGTATTATACCTCTGTTATCTATGCCACATCTGTGTAGACTACCGTGTGTGTGTGTGTGTGTGTGTGTGTGTGTGTGTGAGAGAGAGAGAGAGAGAGAAAGAGAGAGAGAGAGGGATAGGAGAGGATGCTTCAAGGTGGTTATAAAATAGGGCTCTGGATTCTGCTATTTTGGGTCTGTTTCACCTAAGAGTGGGCGGAACCCTGTAGGTCTTGTCCTCTCTGCCACTCTAGGAACCAAGGGTGGAATCTGGCCTGTGTTTCTAGGTTGTCTGAATTCCTTGGCACCTAATGGTGTGGTATTCTGGTTAAAGAACTGGAAACATCAGGCTCCTGAGTGTAGAAAGCATTTGTTTTATTAATTTATTACTTTACACTGCATACTATCATAAGGGTTTGTGATAAAACTTACAATAAAGGGGAAAATGCCAGAGGTAAAAATAGAAGAGCCTATGATGCTTGTACATGTGTATGTACAAGGGATATGTGTGTATGATGTACGTGTGTAAAAAGTGTGTGTGCATATTGGGAGAGGAGACAGGTGGGAATGAGAGAAAGACAGCTGTGTCCAAAAAATCAAAGGGAAGCACAAAATAAAGCTTCGAGCCTCTTGGAAGTCAAGAGAAAGGGGAACAATAGATCTCATGCCTAATATAAGAAAGTGTATCAGCTTGCCAAGATGAATTGATTTTGTTTTGTTGTGGAATGTCATCTTTATTTTAATTTTTATTGTTTTTGTTTTTTGAGATGGAGTCTTGCTCTGTCTCCTAGGCTGGAGTGCAGTGGTGCAGTCTCAGCTCATTGCAACCTCTGCCTCCTGCGTTCAAGCAATTCTCCTGCTTCAGCCTCCCGAGTAACTGGGATTACAGGTACCCACCACTACGCCTGGCTAATTTTTGCATTTTTAGTAGAGACTGGGTTTCACCATGTTGCTCAGGCTGGTCTCGAACTCCTGACCTCAAGTGATCCACCCACCTTGGCCTCCCAAAGTGCTGGGATTACAGGCATGAGCCACCTCACCTGGCCATTCTAATTTTTTTTAAATAAATAAAACTGTCTTTATTAAAAAATGAAAACAAATAATATAGTAGATAATGTCTTCTTTCCTTTTCTTTTCTTAGACCTCACCTATTTTACTTGCTTATGTTGCCTGCCAGACCCTGGCTGACACTTGTATTTATGGCCCCTGATGCAGGGAATGCTGTTCAGAGATCTTCACACTTGCCTCTACCTGTGCAAACCCTCATGCCAGTCCAAGTGCCAGTAGGTGGGCAGCGTAAGAGATGGTGAATTGGCCTCCACCCTTCCTATGGCAGATCACGCCCTCTCTCTGCAGTTTATTAAGGTTTCCATGACTCTTCTTTCCTCAGCCCCCAGCACTGCTGTCACCGCAGCAGCCAGTGCCCAGGACTCCAGGTCTTCTCTGGTGATGGGGCATGGGTGCCAAGGGAGGGTGTCTGGCAAGAGGGCAGCAAAAAAGTCTCCCCTACATGGGGTCTTGTCTGTTAGTTTTTAATTTTAAAAATTGCAGGGGCATTCTACCTGGCCGTGTGTTTTACTGGACAAAAGCAGAGAGTCTAATATTAAGTTGTTGTTCTGCGGATTACGTGACCAAGTGAGTGATTTGGTTTTTGCTTCTAGCCCGTGTCCTTGGCAGTTGCATGATTTAGTTCTGAAAGGGAAAGCAAATCTCTCTCCTTCACCAGCGCTCCACAAAAAGCAAGGCGGGAAGCTTAGCCAAGTGCGCAAATCTCTACTGTGAACTTTTCTGCCGCATGAGGGGAATTACTGGCCCTTGAAAGCCATGGCAGACAGATAAGAAGCAAGGTTATAACACGATTTGACATGGAGTTTTGAAGAGTCTCACTTAGAAATGTGGAAAGTGCAGCTTTAGAAGCACCATTTCAGGAGATTAAGATTTGAAATTGTGTTGCTTTATCTTGCCGTTTTCTTTTCACAGGCTTTTCCTTAGGTTTTGTCGTGGAGTCCTTTTTTTTCTTCCTTTCTTTCCCCAGTGTACACTCAAAGGTTTGCAACGCTTCACGCTTGAAGACTTGAGAAAAACTGAGTCAATTCAATCTGATGGACTTCATAGTCACCGGCTTCATGTGCATGTGCTTGCTGAGAAAAGAAAAGCATGTGAAGAAAAATAGATTGCCACTGAAGGAATGGATCTGTCTCAAATAGAATTGCTCATTTTTATCTGTCCCTTGTGTACAAACTCCTTCCAGCCCTAGCTCTTCCAAATGGACGCACTCTCCAGGCCACTTCCACACTACATCCGGCCACGCTAGCAATGTCTTTGTCAGTGCCAACATCCTGGGTCTCTTCTTCATTCCCTGAGATTCCTGGAGCTGCTCACAAGGCTTGAGGCCCTGGGCTCTTGGAAGCTGAAACAAAACCTCAAAGAAGCTCACTGGGCTTTGCAATCATTGTGCTGAAACACCTCCAGCAAGGAGCCACATCATCCCACTTCCGGGCACGTGGATGATGGATCTACTGGGCTTCTAGCTCCGGGTTGAGGGTCTTAGAGAACTTGAGATCAGATTCTGGTCCAGAAGAAAGAGCAGATTCAGTTTCTTGAGAAGAAACCAGGAAGCAGTGGCTGGCCACAGATTTTCTGGAGCAATCCTGCTTTTAAGTATTTTTATTTTGTGGTCTACAAAAATCCTTTTGTCCATATTAGAGCATGTGCTCTAACTGTGGCAGGGTGGGCATGGGGAGATGGAGAGGTTGGGGAAGATGTAGGTGTAGCAACTGACAGAAACTGACGTCAGGGAACTGTTCTGGGGAGGCCAATGTCACTATCAGGATATTGTGTTATTAAGAAGGCCACCTATAGGAACAGCAGTTGAGGCTGGTTTATCTATTTAGCTCATTCTCAGTCTTGTTAGCTAAACAGACATTGGGGCTCTGGTGTGTTGGCGGAGGAAGAAGGATGGGAGGATCTGAAGCTGGGAATACACATGAGGGTCTAATGCTTTGGCAGCATTGCGATGGGTGTGATGCATAGCCAGAGGCTTCCAGATGGCATTGGGGAGCTGGGATTGGAGGTTAAGGGGGAAATGTAGACTCAACAAAAGGAAGTAGTGGGAGAAACTTTGCCTATTCCACTGTTTTGTTTAGGCCAACCTTAATCCCTGGGATTTAACTTCTGAATAATGGAACAAAAAAGAACAAATAGGCTGGGCACGGTGGCTCATGCCTATAATCCCAGCACTTTGGGAGGCTGAGGTGGGTGGATCACAAGGTCAGGAGTTAGAGACCAGTCTGGCCAAGATGGTAAAACCCCATCTCTACTACAAATACAAAAATTAGCTGGGCACGGTGGCAGTCGCCTGTAATCCCAGCTACTCGGGAGGCTGAGGCAGGAGAATTGCTTGAACCCAGGAGGTGGATGTTGCAGTGAGCCGAGATCACACCACTGCACTCTAGCTTGGGTGACAGAGCAAGATTGTCTCAAAAAAAAAATCCCAAAAAGAACAAATATGTGAAGATATTGATGCCAATGCTATGGCACGTTGCTAGGGTCTTGGGTCAGTTCCTAGCAGTCTTGCTAGCATGCATATTAGCAGGTGACAGGATAATTACTGTGACTCCAGAGGGTTTTGACAATCTGGCCCTGATCTGTCTTTCATAATTCATCTTTGTTTACTTTCCCATCAACCCATGCTCTTGTCTTTCTGAATTCTTCCCCATTCCCAGACACTCTAAATTTATACCACTGTGCTGGCAGTATTCTCACTGCTTAGTAGACGACCATCTCTCCCTATTCTTTGGAAAATTCTTTTTTTTTTTTTTTGAGATGGAGTCTAGCTCTGTTGCTCAGGCTAGAGTGCAGTGGCATGATCTCAGCTCACTGTAACCTCTGCCTCTTGGGTTCAAGTGATTCTCCTGCCTCGGCCTCCTGAGCAGCTGGGATTACAGGTGCGTGCTACCACATCCAGCTAATTTTTGTATTTTTAGTAGAGACGGGCTTTCACCATGTTGGCCAGGGTAGACTTAAACTCCTGACCTCGTGATCTGCCTGCCTCGACCTCCCAAAGTGCTGGGATTACAAGTGTGATCAACTGCGCCTGGCCGGAAAATTTTTATTATCTATTCTTCACATTCCCTGTCAAGTTTCTTTCATATGATTTTTCTAGCTCTCTAGATAAAATTAATCTTATCTTTCTCTGACCTTTTGTTTTTATTCTATTATAACATATGTAGAATTATAATTATTTCATCATTGGTGTCTCTCTGCTATATCATGTACGCTTTAAGGGAGGAGACCAGAGTTAAATTGAGTTGCCTTGCCTTGCATTAAACTAAATGGATGTCTGAGATATGCAGTAGTCTCTCAGTATTTGGTAGGTATTCATAAAACGGAAAGAGAATGGGAGTAGAGAAGCTCTGTCTCTGCTATTGATGTTTCGTGTTGGTTTAAACATGTGTTCATTTAAACATACACACACACACAGAAATATAGAAGTATTAATACTATGTGCCACGTACCTTGCTAAGAAAGTTTACATGGATGTTTGTATTTAATCCCCACAAGGGTCTCCAAGGCAGATAATGGCATTGTCTCTGTTTTAGAAGTGAGGGAATAGAAACAAGTAAGGGTTTAAGTGATTTATCCAAGGTCACATAGGTCACATAGCATCGATTCAAATTCAGACAGTCTAACTCCAGAGTCCAAGACTTCATCTGTTATTATTAATTACCTCCCTTTATCACACCTCAGTGGAAACTGTCTTTCATTTTTTTAGCTGCTTGACTCCCACTTTAGGAGCTAAAGTGGGAGTCATTTTTTAGCCTCCCTTGCAGATAGGATGCAGGTATGTGACCCAGGCTTGACTAAATGGATGCATCTGCTGTTGCCTTTGAACTGGGAGCTGGTGACACATGGAGACAGAGACACAACAAATCCAGAGGCACTTAGGTGGAGCAGCACCATTCAAAGTCCTGTGTCTGTGGCTGCCAGTCAAGCTGTGATAGCCACTGTTCAGTGTGAGGGGAGCGATGGTGGTTTCCACATTAGATGGGTTAGGTGTTGTGATTTTGGTTGTCCACCTACTGCCTAGCTTCCCTTGTCTGGTCTCCTTTCCTAAGCCTGGTTTCAACACTGTTGAAATGCCTTGAGCTATTCAACAACACAACAACAGATGCTTTTCTCTGCTTAAATCAGCTAGAGTTATTTTCTGTTGCTGGCAGTAAACAACTCTGACTGGTATAATATCCAAACTCATTATCTTGAATATGAGACTCTCACATACATCATTCTTACCTGGAAGAAAAAACACATAAGTAACCAGAATTTTTTGAATGTTCAATAAAGCAGAGGGTGAATGTGACAGATTGTGTATTACTGGGAACAATTTCTAGTTTATCCATCTGACTACTTACTTATGATTCATATGGTAATTTGCATGGATAGTTATGGGACTTTGTCGTATATTCTTACAAAACTCATGTCCCAAAATGGACTTTTACCTTCCAGTGTAATCTGACTCTGGGCTTTACAAATTTAATAATAAATTTTTCCTTTGAATGTTCAGAAAGAAAAATATTGAATATCTTTCTGGCTCATTATAGGCAAAATGGCTTCCTGAAACTGTAGTAGTTAAAAAACTAAGATCACAGTGGAAGTTGAATTGCTGAATTATTTAATATAAGCTGACTCATTAGAGCCTTAGCTTCTGAGATGGAAGAAAATATTCTAGTTTACATAAAGGTTACTGATAAATTCCAAGATGAAATTCACTTTGAAGGGAGTAAAGTGTTGTTACGGGTAACTAATCCCTGTGGCATAATGCAATGAAGGAGTTGAGTTTACAGTTTGACAGGGGGTTATGATTATAAGGCATTTCTGAATTGCAGGAGAGGCTACTGCTTCAGATGGTCAAGTGGTCTACTGAGATGTCAGATACTAGACAGGAATACACTTTACAGAGGCCAAGGGTTTGACCTTAGTAAGTCTAGACATGCTAATGTGATTATCATCACTCCAATTAGATTATAAAGTAAACAGGTTTTACAAAGCAAAGAATCCTGAGGGATTGTTATTTAGAAGATGAAGAAAAGCTGCTTGCCATCTCTCTTGAGGATGCAACAGGAAGAAATGGGGTGGTTGCAGCATAGGGATGTTGGTTTGATCAGTGGCATCTGACATGGCTGCTGACATTTAGTGGGGAGATGCCAGGGTTGCTGCTAAACATCCTGCCATATGTAGGACACCCCTGTAACTAAAGAATTATCTGTCCCCAAATGTCAAAAGTGCTGAGGCTGGGAAACTCTTGGCTAGAAGTATGAAAGAACTTGTTGAATCCAAAGTGATGTTTATGTAGGAATAAGTTTATAGGCTCAGGACTACTATGGACCACATGAAGCATCTGCTTCAGGGAACAAAATTTGAAAGAGTGCCCCATACCTCAGTAATCAAGAAAAATAATATTTAAAAACTCAAATTCAATGCAAAAAATATCCATGGTGGACAATCTATCAAAATTTTAAATAAAGACAGGATTCAACAGAGATAGGATTATGGTAGGGAAGTTAAAATATTGTTTATCTTGATTACTGAAGCTGTGGGCACCCCCTACCTTAAATTTTGTGCTCAAGGTAAGTGCCTCAGCTGCTTCACACTGGCCCTGGCCTGTTGGATTTAGAACATCATTTTAGCTAAAAGGTAATTTGGCTTGATTATTACAAACAGGGGGTGGTCAAGCCTGGTGAAAGTAAATGAGAAGATTCAGCTCTAGAATTTTAGACTTTAGTGAATATGATAAGTAAGGAAGCAACCTCCATGTTGAGCTGCATAGAAATTCCCTAATACGGGTTTTTAATCTCTGTGATTTATAGCCTGGCTTGGATTATCCAAGATCATCTTCATTATGAGTGGTAATGTATGGCTAACATCCCAAAGAAACATGTGGCATGAACCGTGGTCTTTATCAACATGTTTCTGTTGCAATTCAGCCTTCCAGAAAAATAACCGCTGTGTGACTCTTCCATTTTACTTACCAAGTAAACTGTTACTTCTCATCCTCTCCTCTTCACGATCCCACTTCACCTCAAAACCAACTTAGCATTCTTTTCTAGGCCTGATTGATATTGACATTATTTTATATTACTTGCATCCTTTCCCCCCGCCAAAATGCCTTAGATGGATTTTTAAAGGGGAGGGTTTTAAATATTTTTCCTTCTAATAGGCTTAGGGAAATTGTCTATATCTAAGTTTTTAGTTTATGTATGTGGGATATAGAGTACTTACAACATAATGCTGACACCCTCGGAAATGTCAGATAGAAGTTTCAAAGATAATTTACTATTCTGGGCAGGGCAACATAGACAGTTATAAAAAAATATAGTAATATTGCTAATTAGGAGAAACGTAGTCTTGGATCCATACCAGAACATACAGTCTAACCATTATAGATTGCCTTCCATTAATTTCCATCTATGAGTGTCTAGCCTATTAGAGTGCCTGCATTCAGCAAACATGGTTGTGTGTGAAGTAACTAGATATGGGACCTACCACTTACCCACATCTTATCACTGAATCTAACTGACATATGTATGATTGCTTTTGATCTATGCTAACCATCTTTATCTCAATGCAAATCTCAGCTTCCTATCTTTTATTTTTAAAAATGCTTTCATCAAAGAATAGCAAAAAGTTGGGTTGAATTATAGGGTTTGAGTTTAGTATTTTTAAAAATGTCTGTTAGAAACAAAGCAACATCAAACACGGGCTGCTTCTTTCAAGCCACATAGTCGTTGCTATTTTTATGAGCTAGTTTGTGCTTATTTCTTAAGAAAAGGAGGAAGGAAAAAAGTGTTAGATGGGTAGATAAAGAATAATTCTAATTTAATTTATATTACCAAAGCTAGACATATCCAAATGTTTTTTTTTTTCTCTCTCTCTCTCTCCTTCTGGTACAGAGGTGAATGGGAGTCTGCCTAATGCTTACGCAAAAAGTACATTTGATTGTTTAAGATTTAGGACTTTTCTGAGCTGTTTGGATGTACAAGGCCATAGTTACCTTGTGGCATAAAATTCAAATCCACCAAGAGAGGCCAGTGTTGAGTATGAAGTAGAAAGAGTGTTGCCCTGGGGTAGAAGTCCTGCCCCTCCTTTGGGATTATGAATTTTGACCAATGACAGGTCATAGAATATAGGTTCCTAGGTTTTCCTATTCACAAAATGATGATAAAAATGCTTAGACATTCCTTTGCAATAAACTGTCCCTGTGAATATTAGATTTGTGGGCTACCTTTTCTATGGCAGAAAAGAAATTATGTCCCCTGGAGAATTTTAGTTAGATCTTCAGAAAGAAGGGATGGAAAATTGGAACTAAATGGGGTGTGTATTCTCTTTTCTATATTCATGTTCTCTAAACAAATGTTATAACACTTATTTTATTTAATCTTACAAATATATACCAAACAAATGAAGAAATCAGTGAATAAGTCAAAAAAGCATTGCAAATGCTAAGAATCATTTCATAAAACTTTGGTCTTATACATAACGTGTAGGCCACATGTATATGTTACTGTGGTTTGTGCTAGTCACTGCTAATAAGAGAGTGTCATGTAATAATTTGAATGGAAACACATGATTACTTAAATAAGCTATTTATCATTGGAAGACATAAACATAGCGTTTAAATATTTTCTTTTTATCATTCTACTCCCTGCATTGCAATATAACTTCAGCTATTTAAAAACAACCCCCTCCATTGTACTATTTTGTTTGCTCTTGTGTGTATTTGTAATTTTTTATAATAAAAATGTTTTAAAAACCTCTTATCCCAATGTCCTATATTTTTATGTAAAGAAATCGGGGAGAGTCTCATCTTTTACCTCTAACTCCTTAAGACAAACCCTTTAAACAGAATCTGGACCATCTCAGGGCTCCCAGAGGTCTGCGCCTCAAGTTGCATCTTCTGTTCAGGTCTCTGATTCAGATTATGTCTATAGGATGGAAAACAATTAATTAACATATGTAGTAAGCCAGCATCTTCTGAATAGACAATTTCAGTTGCAGTGTTCTCATAGAATGCTTCCATGAAAAGCATTTTTTCAGGGGGTGGGGGCAGCTATTTCAAGCAGCTCACAAAAAAATATTGGGCTGTAAGAAATATTGGGCTCTAAAAGCTGGGCACAGTGGCTTACGCCTGTAATCCCAGTACTTTGGGAGGCCAAGGTAGGCAGACCATGAAGTCAGGAGTTCGAGACCAGCCTGGCCAACATGGTGAAACCCCATCTCTATTAAAAACACAAAAATTAGCTGGGCATGGTGGCGTGCACCTGTAATCCCAGCTACTCAGGAGGCTGAGGCAGGAGAATCACTTGAACCCAGGAGACAGATGTTGCAGTGAGCTGAGATTGTACCACTGCACTCCAGCCTGGGCGACAGAGACAGACTCTGTCTCAAAAAAAAAAAAAAAAAAGGAAATGAGTTAGAGGTTGCTTGTTACAATGAACTCATGTTTTTCTTCTTTATAGGTATCGATAGAAAATCAAAGTGGGGAGTGGTACTCAGGTTTGCAAAACAGCTATGGAGCCATGGACGGGGCATAGTTCTAGGTGATCTCATTCATTAGCTTATTCCTCTACACAGCAACCTGGAGTGGTTGTTGTTATCAGCCCTACCTTACAAGAGAGAAGTGAGGCAGCTGAAGTTCTGGTTAAAAGCTTTGTGAGGAGCTAGAGAACAGTATACCTATGACAGGTGACAGGATGACAGGATTCACCTGCTCTGAAAGAATGCTTGTGACCCTGGAGCACTCAGTTTGGTCCACCCAGGGGTAGAAACTGCCTTTGTTATTCAAGGACTCTGGGTTTCACACAAATGGCATGTCCTTTGGTGGGGGCTAAGAGCCCCGTAGAAATAGATCTTTACCATCAGAAGTGATGCCTTAGCACCCGCATGTGCTAGACTCATTAGAATAACCTGCATCCCAGGAATCCCCCAGTCCCTGCAAATTGAGATGGCTAGGTTTAAACACGGTTCTGTAAAAGTTAGTTGTTTGGATCTGACAAACCATATTGATGCGCGTTTCATGAAATAGATCAACTCACTGGATAGACATCAACTATGCAAAGGAAGTAAGGTGTGTTTACAATGACTCTTCTCCTAAAGCATAGACTAAGCTTCCATAAGTTTGCTTTGACAGTGGTAAAATGCAATTGCCAGAGCTTGAGCTAGCAAATCAATGTAATCTCTGTGCTCCTTTAAACACAAGGAATTGATCTTCCTTTTCATAGCTCAGCCCTGCTCCGATGACTTCACTGTTCCCCTTTGGATGAATGTCTAGGATAAACACATACAACTTAACTTTGTCTGATACACACTATTAGATCAGAGCAGAGGGTCAGGATCTCATTAAGATGGAGTGGGGTAGGGAAGCCATTTCCACTTGACATCATAACAGCATTAGATTGGAAAAGTTATCCAGATCCATGCAGAGGACACATGGACTTCATTCAAACTCAGTAAGTCTGGCTATTTGGAACAGATTCCTTTAAGGAGTCTATCCTGTTTGTTTATTTGGTATATAGTACTACATATCAAACCCTACAAAAAGAAAAAAAATATTTGGAAGTATTTAGTAAAGTGGAGCCAAAAGAGAAAGAGCAGAAAGCAAAAGGTGCACTATGATAAGAAAGGTAAAGACAGGGACAAAAATATGAGAAAATAAAAATATTTATGTTTAAATTTGTTAATTTATATTTTTAACCTACTTCAGGCCTGAGGTTCTCTATTAGCCCAGAATATTCATTCCAAACAAGGATAAGTGAGAAAGATTGACTTATTTATATAATCTCTCTCTCTGTCTTTTTTTTTTTTTTTTTTTGAGACAGTTGTTCAGGCTGGAGTACAGTGGCAGATTTTGGCTCATTGCAGCCTTTGAACCTCTTGGGCCAAGTGATCCTCCCACCTCAGCCTCCCCAGTAGCTGGGACTACAGGACTACAGGCATGAGTCACCACGTCTGGCTATTCTTTTTTTCTTTTTGTAGAGACAAGGTTTTACCATGTTGGCCAGGCTGGTCTTGAACTGAGTTCAAGTAATTTGCCTGCGTTGGCCTCCTGAAGTGCTGAGATTACAGGCATGAGCCACTGCACTTGGCTTAGAGTCTCATTTTAAAGATGTATTTCATAGTAGCTTACTTGACATTAGCTCAATGTGTCATTTTCATTACAATTGTTTATACTACGTGAATCCCCAAATAGTAAGTTGATCTTCAAGCCTTAATAACTGATTTCAAACAATTTTCTAGATAGGCAATGATTTTTTTTACTGAAAACATTTCCTCCATTATTTTTAGTAGTGATCGATATGAGGGAGAGAACTTATCTACATCCTGAAACTAAAAAGAACTTAGGTCTGTTAAATTCTGATGATCACTGCATGGATAAAGTGTACACATCAGGTCAGCTGTATTCTAAGAAGTTAATCTATGCTGCAAAGGCTGAATACACCTTGCCCCAGCTGCCTCTGATGGGCAGTGGACACTTGAAACCTGCAGAATATTTCTAAGATATAGGTCATATTTTCCAACCTTAAAAATGACTGCTTCAGCTTCAGGAAACCATGTTTCATTTAGGTGAAGCAAGTACTTTTAATTGTTGTTGGCACTGTCATTTATACTCTTTTAAGTGTATCTACCATCTCAAGAAATAAATTTGTTCAAATTTATCTTAAGGAAATGTACCCTTAGTAAGCAAGGATTGAATAATGATGGAAAATATGACGTGTATCTTAGAAATATTCTGCAGGTTTCAGGTGTCCACTGCCCATCAGAGGCAGCATGGGGCAAGGTGTATTCTCTCCTCATGGTCTTCAATTGCTGTGTGAAGTCCAGTCTATCCCTAACCTCACCCACTGTACATCCATCTTCCCTCCTGATGGCCTGTCCGGTGAATTTCAAGCTCCAGGACAAGATATTGAGACAACAGCCTTACAAAATAGCAGAACTTTTAACCAGCTTCCAACAATTATATGATGCCAAACTCTTGTAACAAATTCTTAATTCTGTATATATCTTCTGGTGTTCCTGTTTTTCTGGTTGAACCCTGATTGATACAGAATTTTCCTTGAAGCCAAATCTAATCCGCAGCCTGCTTTTGTATGGCCCTTGAGTTAAGAATTATTTTCACAATTTTAAAGGGTTGCAAAATAAAGAAGGATATGTAACAGACACAATACGTGACCCACAAAGCCTAAAATGTTTGCTCTTTGGCCTTTTACAGGAAAAGTTTGTTGACCCTTGATGTAGGAAAAGTAGTAGCATAAAATGGCATGGCCACTTTACAAAAAGTTTGACAGTTTCTTATAAAAAAAAGACATACAATTACCATATGGCCAAGCTATTCTACTCCTAGGTATTTACCAAAGAGAAAGGAAAATGTATGTCCACACAAAGACTTGTACCTGAATGTTCATAGCTTTTTGCTCATTTATTCACCCCCCCCAAAAAAATCATGCTGTTCACACTAAGAAATAGTCTTGGAAAAGAAAGAAACAAAAAAACAAACAAAAAACCCCATCATGCTGTGTGAAAGAAGGCAGGCAAAATAGTGCATATTGTGTAAATCTATTTACATGAAGTTCTAGAACTGGCAGTATCAATCTATAGTAATAGAAGACTAGTGGTTGGCAGCCATAGCTGTAGAGGGGATTGGCTGCAAAGGGCACAAGTGAAATTTCTGGGAAATGTTTTATAGCTTGATTGGGATGGTCTACATGTTTGTCAAAACTCACTGAATTGCACAGTTGAAATATATGCATTTTATGGTATATAAATTGATCATGATAAAACTATTTTTAAAAAATCTTATGGCCTAAAGCACTTTCGTCCTTGGGTCCTTATGATACAGTCTCAATTTTCAATACATTTTGTGTGTATACACACTGTACTGGCTTTTAGCCTAAACTTCCTCTTTCAGTCACCTATGTAGTCTATAACAGCAGTCCCCAACCTTTTTGGAACCAGGGACTGGATACATGGAAGACAATTTTTTCCATGGACTGGGTTGGTGGGGGATGGTTTCAGGATGATTCAAGTACATTACATTTATTGTGTTCTTTATTTCTATCATTACTACATTGTAATATATAATGAAATCATTACACAACTCACCGTAATGTAGAATCAGTGAGAGCCCTGAGTTTGTTTTCCTGTAACTAGATGGTCCCATCAGAAGGTGATGGGAGACACTGACAGATCATCAGGCACTAGATTATCAAAAGGAGCATGCAACCTAGATGCCTTGCATGTGCAGTTCACAATAGGGTCCACGCTCGTATAAGAGTCTAATGCTGCTGCTGATCTGAAGGAGGTGGAACTCAGGTGGTAATAAGAGTGATGAGGAGCAGCTGTAAATACAGAAGAAGCTTCACTTGCTCACCTGCTACTCACCTCCTGCTGTGCAGCTCAGTTCCTTACAGGCCATGGACAAGTTCCAGGAGTTGGGGACCCCTGGCTTAAGCAACTGAAATTTGTGATCTCATAGTTTTGGAGGCCCCAAAACTAATATTAAGGTGTTGATAGAGTTGGTTCTTTCTGAGGGCTGTGAAAGAGAGTCTGTTCATGCCTTTCTCATAACTTGTGATTTGCTGGCAATCTTTGTTGTTCTTTCACTTGCAGAATCATCACCCCAATCTCTGCCTTCATGTTCAGTGGCATTCTCTCTGTGTTCATGTCTGTCTCTGTGTCCAACTTTGCTCTTTTAATAAGGACACCAGTCAATTTGGGTTAGAGTCTACCCTAATGACCTCATTTGACTTGATTACCTCTGAGAAGACCCTATTTCCTAATAAGGTCACATGCACAGGTACTGGATGTTAGGACTTCAACATCTTTTGTGGGGAGACAATTCTAGGAGTTGTTTACAAATTAATGTAGGGATATGGGGTTTGGACTTACATATGTGGTCATCTCAACAAGTTCCACTGTCTTTTAAGCCACAAGTCTTTGGAATTCTCTCCTGTCTTGCCTGCCTGCTATGTTATTTGATCTAGGCCAAGGTTTATTATGTAAGCATAATTAATAAATTGATTAGGGTTTAAGGCAAATGTTTAGATAAAGACAAACATATGTACTCAATGTTCAGCTATACTCTTTATTCATTGATTGGTTTACAATTAAGGACGTAAAGTAAATCTCACCAATTTAGAAGGGATCATTTATATGAAATATTGTGGCGGGTGTAGTTGCTTTTGCCAAGTTTGTTTTTAAGACTTCCGAAGTTATAATAGCCATAGCTCTACCAATAAACTTATGACAATTTTAAAAATCAATATAATTTTACTTTCTCTTTCACAGTGGAAAGTTTCTCTAGGCTAACTTTTTTTGTGTACCTTTTTTTTTTTTTTTTTTTTTTTGAGATGGAGTCCACCTCTGTCACCCAGGCTGGAGTGTAGTGGCCCGATCTTGGCTCATTGCAATCTCTGCCTCCTGGGATCAAGTGACTCTCCAGCCTCAGTCTCCGGAGTAGCTGGGATTACAGGCACACACCACCACACCCAGCTAATTTTTGTATTTTTAGTAGAGACGGGGTTTCAATATATTGGCCAGGCTGGTTGTGAACTCCTGACCTCAGGCAATCTGCCTATCTCAGCCTTCCAAAGTGATGGGATAACAGGCGTGACCTACCACGCCCAGCCTCTTTCTACCTATTTTTAAATGAAATATTTATTCATTCTAAAATTTTCTAATGAAAGAACAGAAATATTTTTAATCAACACAATTGTGTCTGCCATGCCTCTTCCTTTGTATGTCTTACATTTAACATAATTTTTTCACAGAATATTTGAGAAATAGAACTTTAAAGAATCACTCAGATGTCAATACCTTATTTAATTATATATTTTTCTGAGTTTCTCTACACATTACATTTAATTGTACTGATTAAACAGAACATACTCTTTTTCCTTCAAAATACCGATGTATTTCTTCTGGCCAACAATTGTGTTATAATAACATTTCTACTATATTTTTGTTCATGCTGAAAAAATGTCAGAATTCTTTATACTAACTAGTTTATATACACTTTCTAGACTTTTTTGTATAATAGCCAAAAAGATGAATCTGATCAATCATAACCAGTCTAAACTAGATAGAATTATAGAAACATACCAGGCACAGAAAAAGACATGAGAGAGGCAGAAAAGAGGTCACTGTCCTTAAGGACTTCAAAATCTAGTTGAGTCGTTTACAAAAGAAGTGCCAGATCTAGACTCAGATTGGTTCCCTGCTGCATTTATCTGTACATCATTGTTTTATGGCACCTCCTTTGAATTGCTATTAGATGACTGCAGCTCTGGCCAAGGACACTGATGAAGGTGAGAGTGAAAGTGAGTAACAGAGAAATCAACCTGGGGAAGGTCCCCCAGGGCAGTTGCATGTTGGCCACCATGGGAGAGATTCAGTGTGACTTGATCCTTTCAAGATTTTTGCCTGTAGGGCTAATAGGTTCTTGAAGAATGAAGTGAACCCAGCACTAATAAGGTAGTGAGTCGTCATTTATTACCTGATATGAAGGAAATAAAATATGCTATTGACATAAGACATAAAAACAGAGTTTCTCCCTCATTTTTTCTCAACACTCATCAATGATGGTTGCTAATAAAAATAAGTTTCCACTACCAACCTTATAAAACAAAGCAAAATAAGCAAATAAAACCATAGAACACCTACTTTTCTTTTACATCAAATATTTTGTTTCTGAGTGCAGAGAATTAACTATGTTATCAATGAGATTAAGCCAATTTTGGTAATTTAGATTTTCAAAACCATTATTTCTTGTATCCAGATGCAAATATTTTACTTTAGGGATAGGAACTTTAGAGAAGATCTACCAAAGAATGGGGCCCTCTTCGTGAATAGCTATTTGTTTTCCAGTTAGTAAAGATTATAGCATAGACTACATCATAGCACAGTACACTGTACACATTACTACAAATATCTCCACTTAAAGATTGTCAGGGCCAAGCATAATGGTTCATGCCTGTAATTCCAGCACTTTAGCCTGGGATTTTGTGTTCTTCCCTTTTGTGACAGCCTGAAAAACCAACATAATCATATCAGGATGATCACATTATAACTGGGTGTGGGCCTATGTTGGACTTCCCATAGGTTTGAGTGTGAGTCTATGTACATCCTTACCTTCTATGGAACCATAGCTATAGGAAGATTGGAAGTTGTTCATTTTGTTATCTGCTTCTGGGAGTCTTTCTTATGACACAGTGCTCCACAGGAGGAAGAAAATCTCTGTACATAGTTTGTGCCTCTTGTTTGCATCATTCTTGAGTCTTTTTTTCTTTTTTAATTGGCTGCCAATTCTCATTAGCTGCTTTATTTCTTCAATTCGTTATGTAAGTAGAAACATAAAGTTCCCTGCCTTCCAAATATTATCTGCATTCCTATAGTTATGAAGTTATATAGGCCATTTTGTTAAAAAAAAACAAAACAAAACAAAACCTGATCACTTAGAAAATTAGTCTCCCCTCCAAATTCTCTCCACTCTTCACTCTAGAGTCTATCACCTTTCAACAGGCATTTTCCTTTCAAGTGCTATGAGAAGGGGTGGGGAGCACATATTGACTACCAAGTGCAATCATAAATATTGCAAAAAATGTTAGATTTCATTTAATTGAGGAAAGTGATGGATAAAATGGAAAGTCATAGGCAATGAGGATATGGCAGACTCAAGAGCAGTTACTGTTAAAAAAGAGAAAATCTGGAGCCAGGGGAGGCGGCTCACACCTGTAATCCCAGCACTTTGGGAGGCTGAAGTGGGTGGATCATGAGGTCAAGAGATCAAGACCATCCTGGCCAATATGGTGAAACCCTATCTCTAGTAAAAATACAAAAATTATCTGGGTGTGGTGGCGCGCACTTGTAGCCCCAGCTACTTGGAAGGCTGAGGCAGGGGAATCACTTGAACTGGGGAGGCAGAGGTTGCAGTGAGCCGAGATTGTGCCACTGCACTCCAGCCTGGTGACAGAGCAAGACTTTGTCACAAATAAAAAAAAAAAAAGAAAAAAAGAAAATCTACAAGGATTATGTGCTTTAAGAAAGGAAGATTTGTGTTTCAAGGGATTTAGAAAGACTCTTGGGAAATTGGTACAGCCTTCACAAATTTTTGCAAAGATGAATCTCTTTACAGCTGTGCTGCTAAACTAAATGGAAAATATCACATCAGGTCATCTAACAGTTTTTAATAAATTTTATTTTGGAATAATTTTAGATTTATAGTGCAAAGATAATACAGAGTTCCTGCCTATCCCTCTTCTAGTTTTCTCTAATGTTACCATCTCAAATTACCATGGTATATTTGTCAAAACTAAGAAACTGATATTGGTATATTACTATTAATTACACGCCCGATTTTATTCAGATTTCACTGATTTTTCTCCATGAATGTCCTTTTTCTCTTCCAGGATTGAATCCAGGACCTGGCATTGTAGTTAGCACCTAACAATTTTGTCATAAAACTTTATATAACAAAAGTC
Source organism: Cacajao melanocephalus (assembly GCA_963573385.1). NCBI lineage: Eukaryota > Metazoa > Chordata > Mammalia > Primates > Pitheciidae > Cacajao > Cacajao melanocephalus. Next base: position 1,719 of record CAUYLG010011362.1, on the reverse strand, counting down.
CCAATCAACATTTGATTCAGTCTTTATTTAAGAGTTAGTGAGTTGCATTTGTAACCAGAATTTTGTTAAATAATAATAAATTTTTAGTCATATTTTAAATTTCAATTTTCGAATTGGAGTACAAATCAGATCATTTCTTATACAAGCTACTATCAAATTTTGCTTCCCCCGTCTTCCTTCCTTGCTTCCTTCCTTCCTTCCTTCCTTCCTTATTTCCCTCCCTCCCTCTCTCCCTCCCTCCCTTCTTTCCTTGACAGAGTTTTGCTCTTCTTGTCCAGGCTGGAGGACAATGGGGCGATCTTGGCTCACCGCAACCTCCATCCCCCAGGTTCAAGCGATTCTCCTGCCTCAGCTTCCCAAGCAGCTGGGATTACAGGCATGTGCCACCACACCCAGCTAATTTTGTATTTTTGGTAGAGACGGGGTTTCTCCATGTTGGTCAGGCTAGTCTCGAACTCCTGACCTCAAGTGATCTGCCTGAATCGGCCTCCCAAATTGCTGGGATTACAGGTGGGAGCCACTGCACCCGGCTTTCCTTCCCATTTATAAAAAAGTAACTTTAATTGGTTTCCATCATACTAGCTCTTCTCAGACAACTAGAAAAATTAATTGTTAGAAGGACTTTCTTAAAATATGTAAAACAACATGTTATGAGGATCTATGGATGAAAAAATAAGTGAGTTTGATTTCTGCATTGTCAGTGGAACTCTATAGTATGCAGTCTTTGACCTTGAGGACCTGGGATGAAAAAAGTACCACAGGTTCCAGCCTGTGGGGTTTTACTATCTTGGCCAGGATGGTCTTGAGTTCTTAACCTCATCATCCGCCCACCTAGGCCTCCCAAAGTGCTGGGATTACAGACACGAGCCACCACACATGACCGACCTATTTACTCTTAATACCGAACCAGAGAAGGATGGGAGAGAGTGATTCAGCCACTTTTGGGTCACAATTAATAAATGAAATTAATTAATGAATACATGCTTCCAACAGGGTCACATGGACCAATTCAGAGTTATCTTTGAATTCATGTTATATAGAAACAAAATTCGATATTGGAATTCTTAATATTAGTATGGCCTGTGCTTTTCTTTTTAAAACTGGGAGAGGATTATGGAGTGTGGCCATGGAAAATATTCTGCAAAGTAATATTTTGAGTACACAGGCTGTAACCTGTGGTACTTTTTTCATCCCACATCCTGAAGGTCAACAAACAAGACCAGAAGAAGTCTTATATGAAAACTATCCATAAAGCTAAACAACTGCCTATCAGTAAAGACTCGCTATGCCTCTCATTTCCTGACTCCTCATGGTTTTTTTTTGTTTTTTTGTACTTCAAATTTATAGACAAACTGCAAGAATAATAGGTTGGTGCAAAAGTAATTGCTGTTTTTGTCATTTTAGGGCAACCTAATGTAATGAACTCTGACATACTCTTCACCTATATTTTACAATTATAAATCAAACATTTTACCGTATTTGATCTCTCTCCATATATTATTACTACTATTAATATTACTATTAAAAATTTTCCTGAATTATTTGGGAGTAAATTGCAGACAATACTCCTTATTGGCATAAAAGAGGTTTTTAATACACATTTTTAGACTGTATTCTAGCCTGGGCAATAGAACAAGAATCCCATTCTCTCTCCCTCTTTCTCTTCCTCTTTCTTTCTCTCTTACATTCTTTTTTTTTCTTTCTTTCACTCTTTCTTTC
>CAUYLG010011361.1:0-32547 GCA_963573385.1 Cacajao melanocephalus | reverse complement strand
TTTTTATGGCTGCATAGTATTCCATGGTGTATATGTGCCACATTTTCTTTATCCAGTCTATCATTGATGGGCATTTGGGTTGGTTCCAAGTCTTTGCTATTGTGAACAGTGCCACAATAAACATATGTGTGCATGTATGTGTAATAATAGAATGATTATAATCCTTTGGGTATATACCCAGCAATAGGATTGCTGGGTCAAATGGTATTTCTATTTCTAGTTCCTTGAGGAATCAACACACTGTCTTCCACAATGGTTGAACTAATTTACACTCCCACCAACAGTGTAAAAGTGTTCCTATTTCTCCGCATCCTCTCCAGCATCTGTTGTCTCCTGATTTTTTAATGATCGCCATTCTAACTGGTGTGAGATGGTATCTCAATGTGGTTTTGATTTGCATTTCTCTAATGACCAGTGATGATGAGCTTTTTTTCATGTTTGTTGGCTGCATAAATGTCTTCTTTTAAGAAGTGTCTGTTCATATCCTTCACCCACTGTTTGATCGGGTTTTTTTCTTGTAAATTTGTTTAAGTTCTTTGTAGATTCTGGATATTAGCCCTTTGTCAGATGGGTAGATTGCAAAAAATTTTTTCCCATTCTGCTGGCTGCCTGTTCATTCAGATGATAGTTTCTTTTGCTGTGCAGAAGCTCTTTAGTTTAATTAGGTCCCATTTGTCAATTTTGGCTTTTGTTGCCATTGCTTTTGGTGTTTTAGTCATGAAGTACTTGCCCATGCCTATGTCCTGAATGATATTGTCTAGGTTTTCTTCTAGGGTTTTTATGGTATTAGGTCTTATGTTTAAATCTTTAATCCATCTGGAGTTAATTTTTGTATAAGATGTAAGGAAGGGATCCAGTGTCAGCTTTCTGCCTATGGCTAGCCAGTTTTCCCAACACCATTTATTAAATAGGGAATCCTTTCCCCATGGCTTGTTTTTGTCAGGTTTGTGAAAGATAAGATGGTTGTAGATCTGTGGCATTATTTTCGAGGCCTTTGTTTTGTTCCATTGGTCTATATCTCTGTTTTGGTACCAGTACCATGCTGTTTTGATGACTGTCGGCTTGTAGTAATAGTTTGAAGTCAGGTAGCTTGATGCCTCCAGCTTTTTTTTTTCCTTGGCTATGCAGGCTCTTTTTTGGTTCCATATGAAGTTTAAGATGGGTTTTTCCAATTCTGTGAAGAAAGTCAATGGTAGCTTGATGGGGATAGCATTGAATCTATAAATTACTTTAGGCAGTATAGATTTGTGTATGTTGAACCAGCCTGGCATCCCGGGGAAAAAGCCAACTTGATCGTGATGGATAAGCTTTTCGATGTGCTGTTGGATTCTGTTTGTCTGAATTTTATTGAGGATTTTCACATCAATGTTCCTTATGGATATTGGCTTGAAATTTTCTTTTTTAGTTGTGTCTCTGCCAGGTTTTGGTATCAGGATGATGGTCTCATAAAATGAGTTAGGGAAGATTCCCTCTTTTTCTATTGTTTAGAATAGTTTGAGAAGGAATGGTACCAACTCCTCTTTGTAACTGGTAGAATTTGGCTATGAAGCCATCTGGTCCTGGACTGTTTTTGGTTGGTAGACTAATAATTGCTGTCTCAATTTCAGACCTTGTTATTGGTCTATTTAGGGATTTGACTTCTTCCTGGTTGTCTTGGGAGGGTGCAAGTGTTCAGGAATTTATCCATTTCTTCTAGATTTACTGGTTTATTTGTGTAGAGTTGTTTATAGTATTCTCTGATTGTAGTTTGTATTTCTGTGGGATTGGTGGTGATATCTCCTGTATCATTTTTTATTGCATCTATTTGATTCTCCTTTTTTCTTTATTAATCTGGCTAGTGGTCTATTTTGTTGATCTTTTTAAAAAACCAGCTCCTGGATTGATTTTTTGAAGGGTTTTTCTTTGTCTCTATCTCATTCAGTTCTGCTCTGATCTTGGTTATTTCTTGTCTTCTACTAGCTGTTGAATTTGTTCTTGCTCCTCTAGTTTTTAATTGTGATGCTGGGGTGTTGCTTTTAGATCTTTCCTCACTTCTCTTGTGGGCACTTAGTGCTACAAATTTCCATCTACACACTGCTTTAAATGTGTCCAAGAGATTCTGGCACGTTGTGTCTTCGTTCTCATTGGTTTGAAATAACATCTTTATTTCTGCCTTCATTTAATTATCCAGTAGTCATTCTGGAGCAGGTTGTTCAATTTCCATGTAGTTGTGTGGTTTTGAGTGAGTTTCTTAATCCTGAGTTATAATTTTATTGCACTGTGGTCTGAGAGACTGCTTGTTACAACTTTTGTTCTTTTGCATTTGCTGAGGAATGTTTTACTTCCAATTATATGGTCAATTTTAGAATAAGTGCAATGTGGTGCTGAGAATATATATTCTGTTGATTTGGAGTGGAGGGTTCTGTAGATGTCTATTAGGTCCACTTGGTCCAGAGCCGAGTTCAAGTCCTGAATATCTTTGTTAATTTTCTGTCTTGTTAATCTAATATTGGCAGTGGGGTGTTACAGTCTCCCACTATTACTGTGTGGGAGTCTTAAGTCTCTTTGTATGTCATTAAGAACTTGCTTTATGTATCTGGGTGCTCCTGTATTGGCTGCATATATATTTAGGTTAGCTCTTGTTGCATAGATCCCTTTACCATTATATAATGCCCTTGTCTCTTTTGATCTTTGTTGGTTTAAAGTCTGTTTTATCAGAGACTAGGATTGCAACCCCCTTTTTTTTCTTTCTGCTCTCCATTTGCTTGGTAAATCTTCCTCCATCCCTTTATTTTGAGCCTATGTGTGTCTTTGGACATGAGGTGGGTCTCCTGAATACAGCACACCAATGGGTCTTGACTCTCTATCAAATTTGCCAGTCTAACAAACACTGTTTAGCAAAGGATTAGTACACACATATATCATAAAACTAAGGTGTAGCTTCTTATTGAGTTGGACACATCATCTTTATTAGGAAATTACAATACAGAATTTTCTAATCAGCTTCTTAAGTCATATATATATTTTAGGTTTTTCCATAAGGTAGCAAGTATTTCTAAAATTCATCTTTGTAAATGTTTTCCTATTATAACTTCTGCTGGAGAGGTGGTGATGGGACTCTGCTCCCAAAGACTCCACCTGAGCCAGGAAAAGACAGTGAAGCTAAGAAGTCAACTGGACTGAATTCTAAACTTCTACTCACTTACACTGGTGTGATATCCAGTTTGACACTAAGAGTTCCAAAATGTTACACAGCATATAAATGCAGCAGAAAAGTGTATCCGTATTTTTATAAGCTCATTAAAACTGTATTAATGAATATAGACAATTCAACTACATTTTATGAAGTTATAAAGTTAGTTTGTATTGGATTTTCAACAGTAGTATTTAGGACATGTGGGCATTATTTACCATTAGATAACTTTAAAACCAAAAAATACTATTATTCTATAATGTATCATTGTAGAAATTGATACATGAGAAAAACAACTACATTTATTTTTTGAGTAAATTGTTACAGAAAAAATTTTTAAAAGGTATTAAATAAATCATAATGGAAAATTTTATGTTTTATCAATTAGTTTTTATTTAGGAAATGGACCTTTCACTTTATCTCATATTTTCTTCAGAGTTAGACTTTGTTTTCATTTCAATAAGTTCTTCCACTCGACCTAGAACACTTTCAATCAAATCAAATGTGAAAAGAGCTGAATGTAGGACCTGCAAAGCCAAGAAAAAATAATGTTATTAATGCTGCTTTCAAAACAGAACATAGAAAATATTACAGCTGGAAGTAGCTTAGGAATACTTAAAGCTAGGTGCAGTGATTCACACCTGTAATTCCTGTGCTTTGGGAGGCCAAGGTGAGAGGATTACTAGAGGCCAGGAGTTTGAGATCAGCCTGAGCAACATAGTGAGACCCTATCTCTACTAAAAATTAGCCAGGTGGCCAGGCGCAGTGGCTCACGCCTGTAATCCCAGCACTTTGGGAGGCCAAGGCAGACGGATCACAAGGTCAAGAAATAGAGACCATCTTGGCCAACGTGGTGAAACCCCGTCTCTACTAAAAATACAAAAATTAGCCAGGCATGGTGGCATGCACCTGTAGTCCCAGCTACTCAGGAGGCTGAGGCAGAAGGATCACTTGAACGCGGGAGGCATTGGTTGTAGTCAGCCGTGACTGCGCCACTGCGCTCCAGCCTGGCAACAGAGCAAGAATTGGTCTCAAAAAAAAAAAAAAAAAAAAAAAAGCCAGGCATGGTGGTGTGCACCTGTAGTCCAGGCTAATTGCGAGTCTGAAGTGGGAGAATCACTTGAGCCCAGGGAATTGAGGCTGCAGTGAGCCACAATTATGCCACTGCACTCCAGCTTGGGCAAGACAGCAAGATCCTGTCTCTAAAGAATAAAAAGGAAAGAAAATAAAATTTCAGATCACCTTAAGCTGTATTTCACGAGGCATATTAGGGATCTCTTCTCCAGCTACAGTTACAGGAGAAAGATCTTTAGATTTCTGGGCCTCTGTAAGAGAAGAAAAAAAAAATCATGTGTCACACTTAAAACAACTCTCAGATTTCAATAACAAATATATAAGCTATTTTCAGCATTCACTAACTTAAAATGTGTCAGTTATTTTGTGTAAATTATTGAGTCCATTGTTTAACAGCTCAGGGTATACTGAGGCTGTAAGCAAATAGAATGAAATATCAAAATTCTGCAACATGTGAATTAATGCTTCTTTAGATAAACAGCATTTTGGCATGTATAGGATTCATGAAACTATTTTCTTCAGTACATAATCAGGATTATAGCCATTATACTAAAAGAATTTCTGGTAATGCCTATAAAAGCACCACCACAGATATATGGAAGAGATCACACGATTATTATGGAATTTTTGACTTAAATAATTCTAGATCTAAGATTCTTTTCATAATTTGTATGGATTTACTTGAGGGTGAGATGGAGAGTGGACCCAGCAATACCAAAGGAATGGTACCCAAACGGAAATAGCTGTAATACAGATTCTTAATCAGAACCTGAAGCTTTAAAATGGAATATGCTTCAATTTGGTTTCAGTCTTCCATAACCCAATTTTAGGTATTTAGCTTATAGATTTGCTAAGAATTTTAACTATAAAATGGCTTAGATTTTATGATCTCTAAGTTAACCAAATATATGATTTTTTTTAAAGTTTTAAATTTGAATATGACAGTTCCAAAATTGGACTATTTTTTTAGACCTAACTGAAAACAAAATTGCACATTACCAACCTTGGCTATTTTTAATTTCTGCTTCATAATGTGCTTTTGACATATTAAGTCCTATATGGAGTGGCTTTAAGAAATTATTTTCAATATTTCCAAGTTCTGTCCATAATCCAGTCTGTTAAGAATAAAAGAATGAGTTATTTAGTTCAACAATGATTGACTGCCTACTACTACTAAATGTGTTAAAAGCTGGAAAAACAAAAATGGATGAAACATGGCACTTGCTTTTCACAATGGACTTTACTATTAATACATTTATTACTACATTTAGTTACGTGAATACCAATTAAAAGAAAAATGTACTTGGGGGCACTACGCTTATTACTGCACCATTTGGATAGCTCTTGGTTCTGAGATCTGTTAACTTGTTAAGTTTTATTTATGAGAAAATCATTTGAGGATAAATTCACAGTCAGACATCTCTTCCTCTATGAGCCATCCCCACAATGACTCTACCTTATTTATGCCTTCATCCCATGCATGACCTTTCAATTGACATCCTTGCCATGGATCTAGTTCTAGAGGATGCTTTCCTTTTCCTACACCCAGCTAATTTGAATCTCCTTGGTGACCAATGTAGATGAAGATTTTATCTGTTAAGGACAGCTTAGGGTTATTTTTGTCATGTATTCTAGAGGCTTTTATTCCAAGAGCATTTTCTCTTACAGTACTAAAGGACAGAAATCATGAAATCTTAACTTTATTTTTAAAAATAGAGAAAAAATCCATTGGTATTACTAAGTTTCCAGGTACTCTTTACAAAGGAAAATGTCTTAGGTAAAAAAGGGAAACTTAGGGACCCAATTATCCTTAACTAGAATAATGAACTACTTGATAACCTATTTTGTAGTGAGCTTATTTTGATCCAAGTAGTATATAACATGTTTCTTGTAGCCCTCCAAATACAATCTACACATATCTATGTTGAATAATTAATTGATAATGTCTCACACATACCCTTTACATTTGAGTCATCTTTTCTCATTTCTACTAAGGAAAAATATAATTCTAAGGAGGGTCTAAAACCTTAAAAAATATGCATACCTTTTCACTTGAACTTATTTTGGGGAAATAAAGATGTATGTTATAATGATTCTATTGCAGATGTTTTAAAAAATGTAAGTAGTGCAACAGAATTAAAATAATTGACAACAGGAGATTCATAGTAAATTATGACACATTAACATAACAGAAAAACTATATTCTTTAAAATCCTGTTTTTCAGTACATATTGATGAATGGAGAAAAAAGGTTACAGAACAGTGTGATTCTTTTAGTATGATCTCATTTTCTTTTTAAAAAGAAAAAATGTACAGATATATTAGCACAGAAGCTAGAAGGGAATATAGTATATCAACAATGGTGTGATTTTAATTATTCTTTTTTTCTTTATCTTGATTTTTAAATAATGGATGTTTTAGCTATATAATTTTTATGTGGAAAGTTTTCTTAACCTCTCTTGGCAAATTTGGGTTATATGCAGCAGGAATTTCCTTAACCAGTGTAGTCACACAGAATAACAAGCATATTACTCTTTCTTTTGTGCACTGACGGCTCTTATTTATTTCTCCTATTTCACCTCTCTCTATCCAGCCTTTTATTTTTTTCTTTTACTGATACATGACATTTTACATATTTATGGGGTACGTGTGAGTATTTGTTACATGCATAAAATGTATAATAATCAAGTCAGAGTATTTAGGGTATCCATCACCTTGAGTATTCATCATTTCTATGGGTTGGTAACATTTCATATCCTCTCTTCTAGCTACAATGAAATATACACTATATTGCTGCTAATTATAGTCACTCTGTGCTATCAAGCAATACAGCTTGTCTTTTATCTAACTCTGTTTGTGCCCATTTACCAGCTTCTCTATATTTCCCCCTCCCATGCTTACAAGCCTCTGATATCAGTCATTCTATGTTCTGTCTCCATGAGATCAAGTTTGTCAGCTCACACCTGTAAGTAAGTGACAATATGTGATACTGTCTTTCTGGGCCTGGCATATTTCAACATAATGACATATATAGGTCCGTTTATTTTGGTTCAAATAACAGGCTTTTATTCCTTTTTAATATCCAGCCTTTTCTTTACCATTCTCTATTTCCTGCCACCCAACTTTTTTCATTTTTTACTTTTTCCTTTGCATTCACCTCTGGGTTTATACGCAGAACCCACTGCAACTGATGACTCTCTTTTACCCACTAAAACACATTCAAACAAAGAGTATAGAGAAAACACCTAGCTTTGACAAAAGGAAAAACATTTTATCATATTTACTTAAAAAAAATAAAATACTAGAGATGGCTGAAATCTACTTTATTCAAGAGGCAGCCATTATCTAAAATTGGAATGTTTTGCATTCCTAATGTATCACTTAAACAATATAATTTTTCATGATTAAAAGCACGTAAATGGTATCATACTATATATAACCTGCTTCAGCTTCCTTTTTATCAATTTTATGTTTTTGAGAATTATTTGTGTTGTAGCTCTAATCTCATTTTAATTGGTGCATAGGCATTCCATTATCTTATGTGAAAGTTCTCCTCCTTTTCAGTTTTTAGTATTTCAACAGAATGTAGCATTTACATTGCTGTATGTTTTCCTATTCACATGGGGTAAAACTTTTCCTAGGATACTGTTTTTCAAATTATTTTTGCCATGACTCTCAGTAAAAACTATGTTTTACATCACAACTCAACACACATTTATATAGTTGAAATAAAAGTCTTCCCTCAAATCCTTTCCATATAACACATTTAATCTTATTAATACTTAAAATACAGAAAAATGGAGAATAAGCAATTCAAAAATGAGAAAGATTTTTATATAATAAATGAGTGTGCTTTCCTATTCATAATTCCAGTCTAATTTACTATTGAGGCTGGTCCTTTACTTTTTGTTATTTTTCGAAGTCAGGTTTGAAGTATTGTTTACATACAGTAAAATATAACCTAGCTATACAGTTCAGAGTTTTGACAGAGATATACAGTGATATAAAGTCATGCAACCACTGCCACTGTGAAGATATTACCATGACCCAGAAGTTTCTTTGTGTCCCTTTGTAGTCACTTTCCTCCCACCTCCAGCAACCAGCAATCTGATTTTTGTTAATGTAATTTTTGCCTTTTCCAGAATGCTGTAAGTGGAATTAAAACCCTTTGTGGTAGAAACTGACAAAATTGTAAAATTTGTATGGAAAAAAGGATTTAAAAATAGCCAACACAATTTTGAAGAACAAAGTTGGCAGACTTATATTACTTGAGTTACTTCCTATAAAGGAATCAAGACAGTATAGTATTGGTAAAAGAAAAGATATAGGTCAATGGAATAGAGTCCAAAAATAGACCCATACTTACGATTACTGACAAAGTTGCCAAGATAATTCAGTAAATTAAAGATATAACCTTTTCTACAAATAGTGTTGCGGTCAAAATAAAACTCTCAACCCATATCTCATATCACATAAAAAGTTTACTTGAGGGAGAAGTGACAAGATGGCCAAACAGAGACAACTCCAGTGTACAACACCCAGCTAAAGAGACACAGAAAGCAAGAGATCGCCTAGCTCCAACCGAGGTACCAGGCTCATTTCAACAGGTCTGGTTGGATGGTGAGCAAAGCCCAGGCAGGGCAGACTGAGGCGGAGTAGGGTGCTGCTTCACTCACAAAGTGCATCTGACCAGACAGGGGGCTCCCGTCTGGCTCCCTAGTCCAGATATGGCACTTCCCCCAAAGCCTTAGCAATCCACAGAACAGGGAATCTAAGCTGGTCAAGCACTGGGAATTACAAGCGCAGAGTTGAATAATAATCCAGGCCAGTGCCATGGATTGCTGCACAGATCTAAGCAAACACATAAGCCCATAAGCCTGCGGACCGAGCTATCACCCCCTCCCCCACAACTGGAGAGAGGGAGCTGAAAGCGGGGAGGCAGATGGTGCAGCTGGGTGGGTCCCTTCCTTCCCCCACAAACCACAGCAGGCTGAAGCACTAACGCTAGTGCGTTTCGCAGCCAGTGCCTCAGTCTGAGCCGAAGCCTGAATGACCCAGCTCTGTGGAGGAAAGGGGCAACCTGCCATTAAAGAGGTGGACCTAGTCTTCATGTTTTAACAAAAAACACAGGAAGCCTACATAGAACGGGATGGTGTCCTTGACAACCAGCAGCGCCTCCAGGTCAGCAGAATGAAGGGCACCCACCATTAAAGAGGCAGGCCTAACCTCCCAGTATAAACAAAGAGACACAGGAAGCCTACATAGCAACCTGAAGAGTCCCTGGAAACCCAGCAGCACCTCGACAGGCAGACAAGTGACCTCATCAAGCAGCTCCCTGAGATCAAAGCTAGATAAATCCACGAAGATGGGAAGAAACCAGCACGAAAAGGATGAAACCATCAAAGACCAGAACATCTCTTCTCCTTCAAGGGATTAAAACTCCTCACCAACGTAGGAACAAAAAACAACAGAGAATGAGCTCGACGAATTGACAGAAACAGGCTTCAGAAGGTGAGTAATAATAACAAACTTCTTTGTGCTAAAGGAACACCTTCTAACCCAATGCAAAGAAACTAAAAATGTTGAAAAAAAGACGAAATGCTAACTAGAATAACCAGCTTGGAGAAGAATATAAAGGACTTGATGGAGCTGAAAAACAGCATGAGAACTAAACAAAGCAAACACAAGTTTCAATAGCCAAATCGATCAAGCAGAAGAAAGGGTATCAGAGATTGAAAATCAACTCAATGAAATAAAAAAAAAGGCAAGACAAGAGAAAAAAGAGTGAAAAGAAATGAGCAAAGCCTCCAAGAAATATGGGATTATGTGAAAAGACCTAATCTACACTTTATTGGTGTACCTGAATGTGAGGGAGAATGAATCCAAGCTGGAAAACACTCTCCAGGAGAATTTCCCCAGACTAGCAAGGCAGGCCAACATTCAAATCCAAGAAGTACAGAGAACGCCACAAAGATATTCCTCAAGAAGAGCAACCCCAAGGCACATCATCGTCAGATTCACCAGGGGTGAAATGAAGGAAAAAACGCTAAGGGCAGCCAGAGAGAAAGGTTATAGGTTAGGTCACCCACAAAGGGAAGCCCATCAGACTCAACAGCAGATCTCTCAGCAGAAACCCTGCATGCCAGAAGAGAATGGGGGGCCAATATTCAACATCCTTAAAGAAAAGAATTTTCAACCCAGAATCTGATATCCAGCCAAACTAAGCTTCATAAGTGAAGGAGAAATAAAATTATTTATGGACAACAATTACTGATTTTGTCATCACCAGACCTGCCTTACAAGACCTCCTGAAAGAGACACTAAACATGGAAAGGAACAATTACCAGCCACTGCAAAAGCGTACCAAATGGTCAAGACCAATAACGCAAGGAAGAAACTGAGTCAACTAATGGGCAAAACCCCAGCCAGTAACAAAACGGAAGGATCAGATTCACACATTAACAATATTAACATTGAAAGTAAATGGCCTAAATGCCCCAGTCAAAAGACACAGACTGGCAAACTGGATAAAAAAACAAGACCCATCAGTGTGCTGTATTCAGGAAACCCATCTCACGTGCAGACACTCATAGACTCAAAGGGATGGAAGAAGATTTACCAGGCAAAAGGAGAACAAAAAAAGCAGGGGTTGCAATCCTAGTCTCTGATAAAGTGAACTTAAAACCAACAAAGATCAAAAGAAACAAAGAAAGGCATTACATAATGGTAAAAGGATCAATCCAACAAGAATAGCTAACTATCCTAAATATATATGCACCTAACACAGGAGCACCCAGATATATAAAGCAAGTTCTTAATGTCCTAAAAGGAGATTTAGACTCCCACACAATAACAGTGGGAGGCTTCAACACTCCACTGTTAATGTTAGACAGATCAACGAGACAGAAAATTAACAAGGACATCCAGGACTTGAACGCAGAGCTGGACCAAGCAGACCTAATAGACATCTACAGAACACTCCACCCAAAATCCACAGAGTATACATTCTTCTCGGCACTATGTCGCAGTTATTCTAAAATTTACCACATAATTGCAAGCAAATCACTCCACAGCAAATGCAAAAGAACAAAAATCATAATGAACAGTCTATAAGACCACAGTGCAATCAAATTAGAACTCAGGATTAAGAAACTCGCTCAAATCCACACAACTACTTGGAAACCAAACAACCTGCTTCTGAATGTCAACTGGATAAACAATAAAATGAAAGCAGAAATAAAGATGTTCTTCAAAACCAACAAGAAAGAAGACACAATGTACAACAATCTCTGGCACACATTTAAATCAGCGTCTAGAGGGAAATTTGTAGCAATAAATGCCCACACAAGAAAGAAAAGATCTAAAATTGACACCCTATCGTCAAAATTGAAAGAGCTAGAGGAGCAAGATGAAAAAAACTCAAAAGCTAGCAGAAGACAAGAAATAACTAAGATCAGAGCAGAACTAAAGGAGACCGACCCAAAAAAACCCTTCAAAAAATCAATAAATCCAGGAGCTGGCTTTTTTGAAAAGATCAACAAAATAGACCACTAGTCAGACTAATAAAGAAAAGAGAGAATCAAATAGATGCAATAGAAAATGATAAAGGGGATATTACTACCGATTCCACAGAAATACAAACTACCATCAGAGATTACTACAAACAACTCTATGTACACAAATCAGTAAATCTGGAAGAAACTGATAAATTCCTGGACACTTGCACTCTCCCAAGACTAAACCAGGAAGAAGTTGAAACACTGAATAGACCAGTAACAAGGGCTGAAGTTGAGGCAGCAATCAATAGCCTACCAACCAAAAAAAAGTCTAGGTCCAGATGGATTTACAGCTGAATTCTATGACACACAAAGGGGAGCTGGTTCCATTCCTTTTGAAACTATACCAAATAATACAACAAGAGGGAATTTTCCCTAACTCATTTTATGAGATCAACATCATGCTGATACCAAAACCTTGCAGAGACTCAACTAAAAAAGAAAACTTCAGGCCAATATCCATGATGAACATCGATGTGAAAATCTTCAATAAAATACTGGCAAACCGATTGCAACAGCACATCAAAAAGCTTATCCACCATGATCAAGTAGGCTTCATCCTGGGGATGCAAGGGTGGTTCAACATACGCAAGTCTATAAACGTAATCCATCACATAAACAGAACCAAAGACAAAACCCACATGATTATCTCAACAGATGCAGAGAAGGTCTTCGACAAAATTCAACAGACGTTCATGCTAAAAACTCTCAATAAACTAGGTATTGATGGAACATACCACAAAGTAATAAAAGCTATTTATGACAAACCCACAGCCAATATCATACTAAATGGGCAAAAGCTGGAAGCATTCCCTTTGAAATCAGGCACTAGACAGGGATGACCTCTGTCACCACTCCTATTCAATATAATATTGGAAGTTCTAGCGAGAGCAATCAGGCAAGAAAAAGAAATAATGAATATTCAATTAGGAAAAGAGGAAGTCAAATTGTCTCTGTTTGCAGACAACATGATTGTATATTTAGAAGAGCCCATTGTCTCAGCCCAAAATCTCCTTAAGCTGATAAGCAACTTCAGTAAAGTCTCAGGATACAAAATCAATGTGCAAAAATCAAAGCATTCCTATACACCAGTAACAAACAGCCAAATCATGAATGAACTCCCATTCACAACTGCTACAAAGAGAATAAAATAGCTAGGAATACAACTAACAAGGGATGTGAAGGACCTCTTCAAGGAGAACTACAAACCACTGCTCAAGGAAATAAGAGAGGACACAAACAGATGAAAAAAAAACATTCCATGCTGATGGTTAGGAAGGATCAATATCGTGAAAATGGCCATACTGCCCAAAGTAATTTATAGATTCAACACTATCCCCATTAAGCTACCAATGACCTTCTTCACAGAACTGGAAAAAACCGCTTTAAACTTATTATGGAACCAAAACAGAGACCACATAGCCAAGACAATCCTAAGCAAAAAGAACAAAGCTGGAGGCATCATGCTACCTGAATTGAAACTATACTACAAGGCTACAGTAATCAAAACAGCATGGTATTGGTACCAAAACAGAGATATAGACCAATGGAAGAGAACAGAGGCCTCAGAAGCAACACGACACATCTACAACCATCTGATCTTTGACAAACCTGACAAAAACAAGCAATGGGGAAAGGATTCCCTATTTAATAAATGGTTTTGGGAAAACTGGCTAGCCATGTGCAGAAAGCAGAAACTGGACCTCTTCCTGTCACCTTACACTAAAATTAACTCCAGATGGATAAAAGATTTAAACATAAGACCTAACACCATAAAAACCCTAGAAGAAAACCTAGGCAAAACCATCCAGGACATAGGCATAGGCAAGGACTTCATGACTAAAACACCAAAAGCAATGGCAACAAAAGCCAAGATAGACAAATGGGATCTAATTAAACTTAAGAGCTTCTGTACAGCAAAAGAAACAATCATAAGAGTGAACCAGCAACCAACAGAATGGGGAAAAATTTTTTGCAATCTACCCATCTGGCAAAGTGCTAATATCCAGAATCTACACAGAACTAAAACAGATATACAAGAAAAAAACAAACAAACCCATTCAAAAGTGGGTGAAGGACATGAACAGACACTTCTCAAAAGACATATATTAGGCCAACAAACATAAGAAAAAAATGCTCATCACTGGTCATTAGAGAAATGCAAATCAAAACCCACTGAGATACCATCTCATGCCAGTTAGAATGGCAATCATTAAAAAATCAGGAGACAACAGATGCTAGAGAGGATGTGGAGAAACAGGAACACTTTTACACTGTTAGTGGGAGTGTAAATTAGTTCAACCATTGTGGAAGACAGTGTGGTGATTCCTCAAGGATATAGAAATAGAAATTCCATTTGACCTAGCAATCTCATTACTATAATCCTTTGGGTATTATAAATCACTCTATTATAAAGACACATGCACATGTATGTTCATCACGGCACTGTGTATAATAGCAAAGACCTGGAACGAACCCAAATGCCCATCAATGACAGACTGGACAAAGAAAATGTGGCACATATACACCATGGACTCTTCAGCCATAAAAAACGATGAGTTCATGTCCTTTGTAGGGACTTGGATGAATCTGGAAACCATCATTCTCAGCAAAGTGATAGAAGAACAGAAAACCAAACACCACATGTTCTCACTCATAGGTGGGTGTTGAACAATGAGAACATGTGGACACAGGGAGAGGAGCATCACACACTGGGGTCAGTTGTGGTGGCTAGGGGAGGGACATTGGGGCTTGGGGAGGGATAACATGGGGAGAAATGCCAGTATAGATGAAAAGGGAATGGAGGCAGCAAAATACCTTGTTATGTATGTACCTATCCAACAACCCTGCATGATCTGCACATGTACCCAGAACTTAAAGTACAATTAAAAAGAAGAAAAAAAAAAGTTTTCTTGAAATGAGTCATTGACCTAAGTGTAAAACTGAAAACTATACAACTTCTACAAGAAAACCTAGGTGATTATCTTTGTGATCTGATTTCTTAGAACACATAAAGAATGGATCATAAAATAATAAAATTGGTAAGTTGAACTCCATAAATATTAAAATTTCTACAAAGAATTTGTATCCATGAAAAACTTTCCTTTTATAAAAGTTGTTCTAAGTTGAACATTTTTTCTTTCACCCTTTCAGTTTTACTTAGCAATGGAAATTCTTTTAAATCTGATTCTTAAAATGATTTTTTTTTTAGATGGCATCTTGCTCAGTTGCCCAGGCTGGAGTGCAGTGGCATGATCTCAGCTCGCTGCAACCTCTGCCTTCTGCATTCAAGCAATTCTCTTGCTTCAGCCTCCTGAGTAGCCTGGCCCACTGGCTTATGGCAATGATCAAACAGATCTGCAAGTTATGATGTCACTGTTGGACCAAGCCACCCAATTGCATCAATTTTTCCACCAAAAGTGGAGAAACTTAACAATTTCAACCTACCTAAAGACTAGCCAAACAAATCATCCTTCAGTGTCCAGACTGTCAGCTCACAGGCACATCCCCTCCTTCTAGAGATGTTAACCCTAGAGGACTAGAATCTAATCAGTTATGGCAAACAAATGTTACGCACATCACTGAATTTCGAAAACTAAGATACGTACATGTATCTATTGATACCAACACTCATCTAATTACTGCATATGCTCCTCCTGGAGAGTCCACTCAATATGTCATTAAACATCTTCTTTCAACTTTTGTGTTTACGGGGCAGCCCACAAAAAAAAACATAATGGTCTGGCTTATGCCAGCTCAAACTTTCAACAATTCTGTCATATAGAACATCCAACATTCCACAGGCATCCTGTATAACCCTCAAGGACAGGCCATAGTAGAATGTACCCATTCCACCCTTAAAAATATGCTCAGACAACAAAAAGGGGAATATGAGTAAGGACCCTGGAACACTACTAGCACAAGCCTTATTTACCCTTACTTTCTTAAATTTAGATAATACATTTCAATCAATCAGCTATAGAAAAGCACTTCACTAAAGCCTCTCAAAACATAAAACCTGCAGTTTTATGGAAAGATGTAAATAGTAATGAATGGTGTGGTCCAAATGATGTGCTAACATGGGGAAAAGGATATGCTTATGTTCACACCCCCTTAGGTCCTCCTTGTATTCCAGCATGATGCATCAAACCATACCATGGAGTGGCGTGGCTAAAACCCAACCTGGTACCAGAAATAACCCTGCAGGACCTGCTGCCCAGGACAATGCAGCTTCCTTGGACAACACAGGCACCAAACAGAATGCTGAAGACAACTCAGAAGGCTGAGTGAATCGGGCTCCAACACAAACACTATTTGCTCCAGATAATTTGTCCTTTTTTATGCTCTCACTTTGCCGACAACCTGTACCTGCTACACTCTATTGAGCCCATTTTCTAAACCTGCCTTTTTCCCCATCTGTTACTTAGGCAGATACTTCCTTCCCAGCGTCCAACAATACGATTGCTTGGCTGGGAGGAATCAACATACCCCTGGTAGGGTCCCTCAGTAATGTCATACATTGGACTGAGGTGCCAAGTAAAACTACAGTTCATTCCTTGATTGGAAAAGAATGCTACTGATTATACTCATGTTTGTCTAATGTTATTTAATAATTCTAGGATGCAGAGTCAGAGCATGACTTCTAACTTCTGTGCCTGACAAAACTGCTGCTGTGCACATCTGTACTCTCTTCAATCAACAAAACCTGACGCAAAAAACAGAAAAGGGGAGATACAGGAGATCGGTCAGGGTGGTGGAAAAATTATAGAAAGACGCAAACCTTCTGGGAAGGCCCAAAGGTTTTACAAAAACCTTGGGAAAAGGTTTATGGCTGAAGGTAGCCTAATCCTCTTACTCTGAGCTAACAGCATAGAGCAGGTAACAGGAGAATGTAGAGGGGTTTAAATAGCTTGTTTACTCATGTGGTCCTAAGACCAACCTTTGATCATCCACAGGTGCAAACTCCTCTCTACTTGGGAGGCCAGCAATGTTAATTATCATCTAATAGTATTTACTTGAGACCTTTGTCATTTAATCTGTACTAAATAAATGCAAACATCACTGGTTTTTTGGGGCTGCCGCTGACTCTGGCAGAGGTTCCTGGCCGTGCTGACTGGCAAACCTGTGTCAGTGTATGTTTTTCATCCATCGTTCGGTAGAGTATGCCAGTCAGACTCTACCATAAGAGATGTTGGTTAGCAACATAGTAAGTATTATTCCTAGCCAATGTCATAACTCCTCCAGTTTTTCTCATATCATTCTTTGTACTTGGCCACAGAATTTGCTGAGGCATGCGAACTCTAAGAATCTGCGAACATTGTTGGTCTGACCCACTAAACTGATTTCATGACTCACTAATAGATTTCGTTATGACCAGCAGCTTGAGGAATGATCCTGTGATGTACATACCAAAGGGAGGAGTTGTTGAGCCACAGAGTACTTGTATCTTTAACTTTACTAGATAATGCCATATTGCTCTCCAAAAGTAATTATACCCATCTGTTTCATCACAGTTCCACATTCTCATATATACTACCCACCTTTTTAAATATCTGCCATTCTGAAGGGTGCAAAATGGTATCTAACTGCAGTTTTAAGTTACATTTTTGCAAACTTGAGTGAGATTGGGAATCTTTTGTTGCAGTTATTTATTGGCCATTTGGGTTTCTTCTGTAGGCTGCCTACAGATGACACATAGGACAGCAATGTGTCCTTTGCCTATTTTTCTGATTTGTAGTCTTTTTTTTCTTGCTTTGTGGTTGCTTAATTTTGATATTAATTATTAGATGAATATATTTTATATATATACTTTTTTCTCTTTGTGGCTAGTTTTTTCAGTTTGTACATTTTTTCTTTTCTTCAATAGGTTATAAAGTCAGTAGGCTTATCAATCTTTTCTTTTTGTGGTTAGTGCTTTTATGCTTAAGAAACCCTTCCCTGCCTTTAACTCACTGAGGATTCTCCTATAAGGTGTTCTAAAAATTTCTTTCCATTTTAAATCTTTTAATCTGTTTGGAATTTTGCTTAGTGTAGTATGTGAGATACTCCTCACCCTCATATATATGACAAATTACCCAGCATCATTTATTAAATAGTGCCATCTTTCCCTTCTAATTTGTGATGGCATTTCCACTTCAGAGAGGGAGTATATGCAATGATGTGGTTAAGACTGTGCGCTCTGGTGACTGCCCAAGTTCAATAACTGGATGTTCAACTAAGTAGCTATGACTTTGTGTGAATTATACTTACCCTCACTATGCCTCTATTCCCTTACCTATAAAATGAGGACAAGAATAATACCTACCTTGTAGTGGGATTAAATGAGTTAATACATACTTAAAGCACAGCTTGGAAGATGGCTGTCAATAAGTATAAGCTACCATTAGCAGCAACATCATCGTCATCATTATATGTTAAATTTCCATATAATCTGCTTTTAGGCCCTATTGTGTTCTCTTGGCCAATCTATCCAAACCTCTGGTAATACTACACTAAATTATTATGGATTTATAATAAATTATACTATCTAACAAGGCAAATTCTCCCTGCCAGTCACCTTGTTCCTCAAAACTGTCATGGTTATATTTGGCCCTTAACTATTCCACATGAAACTTATAACCAACCCATCAAATTCCATTTTAAGAAACCTAATTGGTGCTTTGATTTGAATTACACTTAATTCACAGACTAATTTGGGAAGAACTGACAATTTAAGATATCGAGTCTTACTATTTATAAATGTTAATCAGTTCTCCAATTATTTGTCTTCTTTTATATCTTTTCTATAAAGTGTTATAATTTTCTCTAGCATTTTACACATCTTTTGATACATGTATTCCTAGTTTCTTATATTTCTGTTGCAACTGTAAATAGTATATTTTCTAGTTTGCTAAGAATTTTTCTCATTATTATGTGTTGAATGTGTCATATGCTTTTTTCTGTAGCTATTTACATAAACAAGTATTTCCTCTACTCTCTGAATTACAATAAGCTTGCACTACTGGAATAAACCCAACTTGATCTTATGGCTTAACTTTTTTGTTGTTATTTTTAGCTTGGTAATATTAGTATCTATATTCATAAGCAAAATTAACACACAACTTTCCTCCTGCATATTGTTCTTGTCTGTTTTGGTATTACAGCCTTATCTTGCTAAACAGAGTCACAGGATTAGTTATACTCTTTCTACTCTTTACTACATTTTATATAAGATTTATCTGTTTCTTGAAAGTATGGTAAAATTATCTGACTGTCGGTTTTCTCTGATTGTTTGTGACAGTTATGTTAAGCTATATTTTCTAAGAAATTCCATTTTATTAAAGTTTTCAGATTCATTGATGTTTTCATGTAATTTTACTATTTTTCTGCATTTGTACTCATACTCCTTTTTTTTTTTTTTTTAAGACATGGTTTTGCTCCTGTTGCCCAAGCTGGAGTACAATGGTGCAATCTCAGTTCACTGAACCTCCGCCTCCCAGGTTCAAACAATTCTCCTGCCTCAGCCTCCCAGGTAGCTGGTATTACAGGTGCATACCACCATGCCTGGCTAATTTTTTGTATGTTTAGTAGAAATGGGGTTTCACCACATCAACCAGGCTGGTCTTGAACTCCTGACCTCAGGTGATCCCCTTGCCTTGGCCTCCCAAGGTGCTGGGATTACAGGTGTGAACCACCATGCCTGGCCTAATACTCCTTTTAAAATTAACATATCATGTCTTCATTCATTAAGTCAATCTTGCCAGAAATTCATTCAGTAATTTCCAGTCTCCTAATAGAAGAATTTAAAGTTGGAAATTTTTCTCTAAGTACCAGTGTAGCCGCATCCCACAAGTTTTAATGTATACCATTCAATTTTTCAGTTTTAAATAGCTAACCAATATTATTATCATAGAAAATGATACCTCATAAAATAGATTCTACTCAGAATTCGTAATATATGGAAGTTCTCAAACTTCTCTGTTAGTCAAAAATATAGATTTCCATGCTTTACTCAGAGGTTTTGATTGAGTAAATCTGGAGCTGAACCCAGTAATTTGCATTTATTTAAAACAAAAAATGTTCCGGTGATTTTGATTAGAACCACATATTGAGAAACAATGACCTACAATACTGTCCAATGCCACTGAGGAACTGAATTTTTTATTAAAAATTAGAGGCTAGGAGCAGTGGCTCATGCCTGTAATCCTAACACTTTGGGAGGCTGAGGCAGGAGAATCACTTGAGCCCAGGAGTTTGAGGCTGCAGTGAGCCATGATTGCATGACGGCATTGCAGCCTGGAGAAGAATGAGACGCTGTCTCTACAAAAAACAAAAAACTAGGCAGGCGTGGTGGCTTCCATCTGTAGTCCCAGCTACTAGGGAGGCTAAAGTGGGAGGATCACCTGAACACAGGAGGTTGATATTGCAGTGTGCTGTGATTGTGCCACTGCACTCCAGCCTGGGCTATAGAGTAAGACCTTGTCTCAAAAGGAGAAAAAAAAAAAAGATTAATCAGCATAAATTTAAATAGACACAAGTGTCTACTGTCTACTGTATTGGACAATGTAAATCTAGATCTTTAAATATTAAAACTTTAGCTGTTTTCAATGGCAATAGCACATAATAATAAAACTTCAGGTAATAAAAACACATGCCAAAAGTAGGCTAAAGAAATTTTTTACATATTCTGTTCAGCATAATTCCACAAATTTTTCATATGATAAACTGTAATATTTTTAGAAGCATGTAGGAGTGAAGAAACTGTGAGAATATTTTTCTCTATCTCTCATTAAAGTTACCAGATCTTTTTTAAAGAAATAAATACTAAAGAGAAAATCACATTTTAAGATTTCTTAGAATCTCTCCATGTCTAGAAAAAGGAAATTAAGATTTTAAATACAGTTATAATAATTAAAAATTTGAAATGTTCAAAAATACCTGCTTTTAATTTCATATGCAAGGACACTCACTGATGTTAAACAGTTCTGAAATCTTTACTGTTCTAAGGCTTTAAACTATACATTTCAAAATTCACTGCAGCATATATCACAAAAGGAAGACTAGGCAGTTCTACACTACAATGAAATTTACTGCCAGAACAGACAGGAACCCTGTAGAGAACACAGTAAATCATAGTAATGAAGAAAGAAAAACAAAGACATGAACAAGACCCAGGTTTCCCCTTTCTCCTAATTTGTACAGAAGCCATCCAGCTCTGCAAATATTTCATGGATATGTTTTATCTTAGAGAAAGAAACAACATGCAATATGCCCTTGTAACATACCCACACATATACCCCCTAAATCTTAAATAAAAAGGGATATTAAAAAAACAACTTAACTCCTCTCTGGGCAGGGAGTCTCTGAAAGAAAGGCAGCAGCCCCAGTCAGGGGCTTATAGATAAAACTCACGTCTCGCTGGGATAGAGCACGTGGGGGAAGAGGTGGCTGTGGGCGCAGCTTAAGCAGACTTAAATGTTCCTGCCTGCTGGCTCTGAAGAGAGCAGTGGATCTCCCAGCACAGCATTCGAGCTCTGATAAGGAACAGACTGCCTCCTCAAGTGGGTCCTTGACCCCCGTGCCTCCTGAAGGGGAGACACCTCACACAGGAGAGCTCCAGCTGGCATCTGGCAGGTCCCCCTCTGGGATGAAGCTTCCAGAGGAAGGAACAGGCAACAATCTTTGCTGTTCTGCAGCCTCCACTGGTGATACCCAGGCAAACAGGGTCTGGAGTGGACCTCCAGCAAACTTCAGCAGACCTGCAGCAGAGGAGCCTGACTGTTAGAAGGAAAACTAACAAACAGAAAGAAATAGCATCAACATCAACAAAAAGGATGTCCACTCAGAAATCCTATCCAAAAATCAAGTGGCATCAGCCACTGCAAAAACATACCAAATTGTAAAGACCATCATCACTATGAAGAAACTGCATCAACTAACAGGCAAAACAACCAGCTAACATCATAATGACAGGATCAAATTCACATATAACAATATTAACCTTAAATATAAATGGACTAAATACCCCAATGAAAAGGCACAGACTGGCAAATTGGATAGAGTCAAGATCCACTGGTGTGCTGTATTCAGGAGACCCATCTCACGTGCAAAGATACTAAAAGGCTCAAAGTAAAGGGATGGAGGAATATTTACCAAGCAAATGGGAAGCGAAAAAAATAAATAAGAAAATAAAAAAGCAGGGGTTGCAATCCTAGTCTCGGATAAAACAGACTTTAAACCAACAAAGATCAAAAGAGACAAAAAAGGGCATTACATAATGGTAAAGGGGTCAGTGCAACAAGAAGAGCTAACTCTCCTAAATGTGTATGCACCCAATACTGGAGCAACCAGATACATAAACCAAGTTCTTAGAGACCTACAAAGAGACATAGACTCCTATACAATAATAGTGGGAGACTTTTACATCCCACTATCAATATTAGATCAACAAGGCAGAAAATTAACAAGGATATTTCGGACTTGAACTCAGCTCTGGACCAAGTAGACCTGAGACATCTACAGAACACTCTACCCCAATCAACAGAATATACATTCTTCTCAGTACCACATTGCACTTATTCTAAAATTGACCATATAATTGGAAGTAAAATACTCCTCAGCAAATGCAAAAGAACAGAAATCATAACAGTCTCTCAGTCCACAGTGCAATCAAATTAGAAGTCAAGATTAAGAGACTCACTCAACACTGCACAACTACATGGAAACTGAATGACCTGCTCCTGAACGACTACTGGCTAAATAATGAAATGAAGGCATAAATAAATAAAGTTATTTGAAACCAATGAGAACAAAGATACAATGTATCAGAATCTCCAGGACAGAGCTAAAGCAGTGTTTAAAGGAAAATGTATAGCCCTAAAATGCCCACAGAAGAAAGTGGGGAAGATCTAAAATTGACACCCTAATGTAACAAAAGAACTAGAGAAGCAAGAGCAAACAAATTCAAAAGTTAGCAGAAGACAAGAAATAACTAAGATCAGAGCAGAACTGAAGGAGATAGAGACATAAAAAACCCTTCAAAAAAATAAATCAATGAATCCAGGAGCTGGCTTTTTGAAAAGATTAACAAAATAGATAGACTTTATTAACGAAATAGATAAACTGCTAGCCAGACTAACAAAGAAGAAAACAGAGAAGAATCAAATAGACACAATAAAAAATGATAACGGGAATATCACCACTGATCCCACAGAAACGCCAACTACAATCAGAGAATACTATAAACACCTCTACGCAGATAAACTAGAAAATCTAGAAGAAATGGATAAATTCCTGGACACATACACCCTCCAAAGACTAAACCAAGAAGAAGTCAAATTCCTGTGACTAATAATAAGTTCTGAAATTGAGGCAGTAATTAACAGCCTACCAAACAAAAAAAGCACTAGACCAGAAGGATTCACAGCCAAATTCTAACAGAGGTACAAAGAGGAGCTAGTACCATTCCTTGTGAAACAATTCCAAATAATAGAGAAGAGGGACTCCTCCCTAACTCATTTTATGAGGCCAGCATCATTCTGATACCAAAACCCGGCAGAGACACAACTAAAAAAGAAAATTTCAGGCCAATATCCCTGATGAACATGAATGTGAAAATCCTCAATAAAATAGTGGCCAACTGAATCCATCAACACATCAAAAAGCTTATCCACCACGATCAAGTTGGCTTCATCCCTGGGATGCAAGGCTGATTACATATGGAAATCAATAAACATAATCCACCACATAAACAGAACCAATGACAAAAACCACATAATTATCTCAATAGATGCAGAAAAGGCCTTTGACAAAATTCAGCAGTACTCCATGCTAAAAACTCTCAATAAACTAGTTAATGGAACATGGAATGTATCTCAAAATAATAAGAGCTATTTATGACAAACTTACAGCCAATATCACACTGAATAGGCAAAAATGAAGCATTCCCTTTGAAAACCAGCACAAGACAAGGATGCCCTCTCTCACTGCTCCTATTCAACATAGTATTGGAAGTTCCGGCCAGGGCAATCAGGCAACAAAAAGAAATAAAGGGTATTCAAATAGGAAGAGAGGAATTCAAACTGTTTCTATTTGCGATGACATGATTGTATATTTAGAAAACCCCATCGCCTCAGTCCAAAAATCTCCTTAAGCTGATAAGCAACTTCAGCAAAGTCTCAGGATACAAAATCAATGGGCAAAAATCACAAGCATTCCTATACACCAATAATAGACAAACAGCCAAATCATGAGTGAACTCCCATTCACAATTGCTACAAAGAGAATAAAATACCTAGGAATACAACTTACAAGAGATGTGAAAGACCTCTTCAAGGAGAACTACAAACCACTGCTCAAGGAAATAAGAGAGGATACAAACAAATGGAAAAACATTCCATGCTCATAAATAAGAAGAATCAATATTGTGAAAATGGCCATAGTGCCCAAAGTAATTTATAGATTCAGTGCTATCCCTATCAAGCTACCATTTACTTTCTTCACAGAATTAGAAAAAACTACTTTAAGTTTCATATGAAACCAAAAAAGAGCCAATATAGCCACAAAATAGCAAAAAAGAACAAAGCTGGAGGCATCACGCTACCTGACTTCAAACTATACTACAAGGCTACAGTCACCAAAACATCATGGTACTGGCACCAAAACAGATATATAGACCAATGGAACAGAACAAAGGCCTCAGAAATAACGCCACACATCTACAACCATCTGATCTTTCACAAACCTAATAAAAACAAGCCATGGGGAAAGGATTCCTCTTTAATAAATGGTGTTGGGAAAACTGACTAGCCATATGTAGAAAGCTGAAACTGGATCCCTTCCTTACACCTCATACAAAAATTAACTCTGATGGATTAAAGACTTAAATGTAAAACCATAAAAACTCTAAAAGAAAACCCAGTCAATACCATTCAGGACATAGGCATGTGCAAAGACGAAAGCACCAAAAGCAATGACAACAAAAGCCAAAATTGACAAATGGGATCTAATTAAACTGAAGAGCTTCTGTACAGTAAAAGAAATTATCATCAGAGTGAAACAGGCAACCTAGAGAATGAGAGAAAATTCTTGCAATCTACCCATCTGACAAAAGGGTAATATCCAGAATCTACAAAGAACTTAGACAAATTTACAGTAAAAAAACAACCCCATCAAAAAGTGGGTGAAGGATATGAACAGACACTTCTCAAAAGAAGACATTTATGTGGCCAACAAACATATGCAAAAAAGCTCATCATCACTGACCATTAGAGAAAAGCAAGTCAAAACCACACTGAGATATCACCTCATGTCTGTTAGAATGGTGATCATTAAAAGGTCAGGAAACAACAGATGCTGGAGAGGATGTGGAGAAATAGGAACACTTTCTGTTCAACCATTGTGAAAAATAGCGTGGTGATTCCTCAAGGATCCAGAGCCAGAAAAACCATTTGACCCAGCAATCACATTACTGGGTATATACCCAAAGGATTATAAATCATTCTTCTATAAAGACACATGCACATGTGTGTTTACTTCAGCACTATTCACAATAGCAAAGACTTGGAACCAATCCAAATGTCTATCAATGACAGACTGCATAAAGGAAATGTGGCACATATACACCATGGAACAGTATGTAGCCATAAGAAAGGATGAGTTCATGTCCTTTGCAGGGACATGGATGATGCTGGAAATCATCATTCTCAGCAAACTAGCACAGGAACAGAGAACCAAACACCGCATGTTCTCATTCATAAGTGGGAGTTGAACAATTAGAACACACGGACACAGGGAGGGGAACATCACACACTGGGACCTGTCGGAGGGTAGGGGGCTAGGGGAGGGATAGCATTAGAAGAAATACCTAATGTAGATGATGGGTTGATGGATGCAGCAAACCACCATAGCACATGTATACCTATGTAACAAACATGCATGTTCTGCACATGTATCCCAGAAATTAAAGTATTTAAAAAAAAAAAAAACAAAACGTATATGAGCGCCCAAAATGTGGATTATATAGAATCTTATGTATATTTATTATACAAGATATAGTTTTTTTCCTAAATGAAAAGCATATACACACACACATTAAACAATTCAATTTTGAAATCCCTGATACGTGTGGCCTTTGCCATCTCATTGTTTCCCTTGTCCCTGCTTTCATTTTACATAAGTTTTTTTTTAGAAAAAAGAATGAGTAAATGGATGGAAAAAGGAGTACACAGGATGGAGGGTAAGGGACAACATAATTATGGGATATGTACTAGAATAAATTATTGTAATTCAAAACAACTAATAATTATTTAAAGATGCCCTCCAAATAGAGAATATTTGGTATAAAACTAAGTTGGATTTACCAGTTAAGATGGGAGCATGTTTGTAGTATAAAATTTACAAAGTTATGTGAAACCGAAGAGTAGGAGAAGGTGGCTGAAACTTAAGCAAGAAGATATAAGAGGAACCTACTGTAGGGTAAGGAAGGATGGCTTATGAAAGAATACATCAGTTGACAGTAACCCAAAGTAGCAAAAAAAAGCAATGGATTATTCGATTATGAATCACTTTGTTGTCTTTGTATTTGAATATGATTCTGTTCTTAATCTTCCTGTTCACATTTCTGACTGTGTTTCTGACTAATTACCTTCTTAGCACACTTAAATGCTCAAAAATAGGTAGTGGTAGGAGTCCTTTTGAATAAAATGCCCCATATTTCAGCATCACCAGAGCATCATTTTGTTTTTTCTTCAAGCAAAACTTCCAAAAACTCAAACTATAATTCATTTTTGATTAACCACAGTGGTTACATTTGCCTCTCAATTATACACAAGACCTACTGTCATTGCACTAGCAAGAAATGTTTCCAAGATGGACAGGCCCTCAAGCATCTAAAAGAGGTCAGGTTGCCAGCTTGGACTGAGTTTTTGCTAATTTCCCTGGTATAATTCTTAGGGTAACTTATAAAGCAATAATTTGGAATATCTGATCCCTTAGAAAAATTGCTAAAAACCATTAAATAAGAAATGCCTGTCGGCTGGGCACAGTGGCTAACACCTGTAATCCCAGCACTTTGGGAGGCTATTTCTACCACTTTCTAGATGTTTGCCCTTGTGCAATTTAATGATCTTTTTTTCACCTACATTATCTAAGAAAAGTGAAAAATGAGGAGTACTTTTCTTGGCTGGCCGTGGTGGCTCATGCCTGGAAGTTATCTCAGCACTTTGGGAGTCTGAAGTAGGAGGATCTCTTGAGCCCAGGAGGTCAAGGCTGCAGTAA
The DNA here is from genome assembly GCA_963573385.1 of Cacajao melanocephalus. Classification (NCBI taxonomy): domain Eukaryota; kingdom Metazoa; phylum Chordata; class Mammalia; order Primates; family Pitheciidae; genus Cacajao; species Cacajao melanocephalus. Next base: position 5,490 of record CAUYLG010011361.1, on the reverse strand, counting down.
GCCATGACTGTAACACTGTAATCCAGCCTGGGCAAGAGAATGAGACTCTCTCTGAAGAATAAATGATATACAGCACTTGGGTGGAACAGTGGTTGTCCCTGGCAGGGGTGAGTGGAGTAATGAGGTCAGAATTAAGTGGGAAGGGGCACGAGGAATGACTTGTGATGATGGAAATGTTCTATATTCATACGGGTTTAGATAATATAGATCTATGAATTAGTTAAAATTCAGTGAATATACACTTAAAATCTCAACATTTCCTCATGTAAATTTTACCTCAGAAAAACTACAGACAAATATTTAATCAATTCAATGTAATACATGCTGAAATATTTAGGAGAAAGTATGCTGATGTCTGCAGTTTACTTTGAAATACATTTTAAAAAAAAAGAGAGTGATAGACAGAGGATGGAATAATAGATACATGATTAAGTAATTACAGTAGAATCATAGACTCTAGGTGGTGGGTAAACCAATGATCACTATAAAATTCTTTCAACTTTGCTGTACATTTGAAAATTTTCACAAGAAAGTGTTAAAAAAAAATAGTACCTGATATAGAGTAAGTACTAGTCAATGATGTCAAATTAACTATTTTCAGCTGAAGAGGGATGAACAGGGGGGTCAAATCCTGAATCTACTATGGATCTGTCAGGAAGAAAAGAAACTGCTACTTTTCCCACAAACTTTGATCCCAAATCATGATTTACCTAATTAAAAAAATTTCTTTGGCATCTCTATATAAAAATCAATTACTTTTACTACCATCTTTAAAAAAAAAAACCCAATTAACAACACATGATTCAGGTAGTTCTAGCTAATAGAGGTGATATATATAGGGAAAGCAATTACCAGAAAAGGGTAGAAAAAGAAGATGAAAAGCAAATATAATTTTACTGTATGACAAATCTCCCTCAAATAGTTTTCTATTTATTGAATACTTCTAATGATGTGTTATTTTTTTAAAAATCTAACTTTCTAAACATTATCTAAAAGGTGCTATTAACAAATTCTGTTTTAGTGCTGAAAATGTTTCAATTTGTCATGTCTGATAAGGCAATATTAAAATATCAGATGATTTTATATAGCTCATGAGGTACAGGTGGAGGAAACTGAACAAGACACTCATATGTACATTGAGCTCCACAAGGTTAGTTGACTTAGAACCTGTGACTTATCTACCTAACAGTACTAAGTGCTTTTGGCAAGAAAGCAGAGGTACAATAGGAAATGGAAAGGGAAAGGAAAGCTGGATGTGGGGTGGCAATTGTACCTGGGAATTAACTTCAGGTTTCAGAATAATTGTTGGCAACTCTTCCCAGCCTTTATAGCTAGGTAAGATTAAATCTTGGCTTTAGGTACTGATCAAGAATATCTGAAACATTTCTTATGCCTTTTGAATATACTCACAGTTTCTTTTCAAATACTTCACTTACTTGATTGTCATTTTCATTATCTTTGATAACCAAATACCTCAATAAATTTAATGAAGCCATAATCCTGTTAATTGAAAATATGTGTTACTTTACAGTATGGTTTTATATAGTCAACAGCAATCTCAATTAATAAGCTAAAACTTTGGGCATATTTTTATAATTAGGTGCCATTAGAAACTATTTCCATTAATATATCTTTTTATGTAGTAAGAACTTATCACTCTTGTTTTCTATTTAAGTTCAAATCATACAATTGTGAAAATTATTATCCTTGTTTAAAGAAACCCTTGTTATTGTTAATATTTGAGAGCATGATATCACCTCTTGCTTTCTGAATTTTAAGATTCCTTTTTACATGATTATAACCATTTCTCAATATCCATTCCAATATACTGAAACTGCAATTATATGTTCTATATGAAAAAAAATGACCTGGAAAACAATAAAACAACAAAACCTAAACACATAAATTATATACACCGATTTTTAGTTTTAAGCACAAATGCTGTCCTTGCAAATTTCTATGGAATGCTGGGTACATAAAAACTATCAAATCATAGTGTTGGTCATTCACCTAGAAAGAGGAGCTTTTAATTTTGTTTCTATACATTAACAAATCACTTAAATAAGAAAAATCTTTATGTAATTTAATGAATTAGCCATGGATCACAAAATCACAGGAAAAGACATTTTATTACTTAATGTTCGCTAAGCAGATGTTTCACATTTTATTCTGAATTTACCATGTGGATTTTAGTAATGGTCACCTCACCTATCTGAGTTTTGCAGTAGATCTGCTTCCGCACCCTCTGGGAGAAAGAGTACCAAATCGAGAAGGGAAATCAACTGTGGTCCTGTAAACCATTTTTTGTTATGTGTTCTCTGAAAAGCAAACGGAAAATTGAGAAGGGCTTTAAATAGCTTGATAATTCATGTGCTTTTCTAATACCATGACACTACGAAAATAAACAATAACACATTTAAAATACATTTCTTTTTTTTTTTTTTTTTGAGATGGAGTTTTGCTCTTGTCGCCCAGGCTGGAGTGCAATGGCGCAATCTCGACTCACTGCAACCTCTGCCTCCTGGGTTCAAGTGATTCTCCTGCCTTAGTAGCTGGGATTATAGGCAAGGCACCTGCCACCACGCCCAGCTAATTTTTGTATTTTTAATAGAGATAGGTTTTGCCATGTAGGCCAGGCTGGTCTCAAACTCCTGACCTCATGATCCGCCTGCCTCGGCCTCCCAAAGTATTGGGATTACAGGTGAGAGCCACCGCGCCCGGCCACATTTTTAAACTCTAAATTCCATACTTTCATTCACTTTCTAGATATGAGGAACAAACCCTGCCAGTTTGAGAACACTGGTGCACTGTTTTCCGTTTAGAATTACTGAGCACTCACAAACAGAAGAGACTTAAGTTTTCATTGATTTTTCAGCAGCATATAACAAAGCAAAAAGAAACTGTAATATCAGCTCAAAGAGGCCCAGTGTGGTGATTCACACCTATAATCCCAGCATTTTGGGAGGCCAAGGTGGATGGATCACTTGAGATCAGGAGTTCGAGAGAAACCTGGGCAACATGGTGAAACCCCATCTCTACAAAAACAAAATTTAGCTGGAAGCAGTGGTGGGTGCCTGTAGTCCCAGTTACTTGGGAGGTTGAGGTGGGAGGATTGCTTGAGCCCAAGAGGTGAAGGCTGTGGTCAGCCAAGATCGTGACACTGCACTCCAACCTGGGTGACAGGAGTAAAACCTTGTCTCAAAAAAAAAAGATCAAAGGATACAATTTAAACTTATAGTTAACAAAATTTCCAAATTCAGAGTTTTTAAAACATAGTAGAAATAGGGAAAAAAAAAGTCATTAGTATTTAAGTAATAGTAATACTAGAGACAGAGCAAAAACTCACATTAATGTATTCTACATATGAGTAAATAAAATATACACTATGAAATAAAATAATAATTGACACTTTGGCTATGTTCTTACCGTTAATGACATGTCAATTTGATTTTTGATATTTTGAATAATAAAAGCCTCCACACCCGAGTGATGACTTGTATTCAATAAGCACCTTGAAAGCAAATTTACAATAGATGTGAAATTATCCTGGACAGCATTAGAATTAAATGGTGATAAAAGTCTTACAAATTCAAAGAGGCTATGTGTTACTGCTAGGAATTAAAAACCCCAAAGTAATGGTAATTAGCAAAGTGATTAACCAGTTACAAAGTTACCTGTAATAGTTTCTACTCTCACTAACTGGTAAATTCTTATTTATAACTGGATCTTCCAATAAGCCATTTCTATTAAACCAAATTTGAATATTTTTATGCACATAGTTACAATAATTAAACATGGCAAGAAAGGGCACTAACATAACAGTCTAAAAAAATCCCCAAATTATTTCCTGTGAAGTAGTCTAGTGCTAAGTAGCTCAACTGCAAAAAAACTAAATATGACTAGCTTAAGAAAAAAAGGGGATTTATTGGTAGATACAGATAGAACAGAATAAGAAAGCTGGTATAATACCTAAGAATTGAGATTTCATAAACTTGCTCTTACTAGCAATAGAAAAGAAGAAAAGATAGGATCAAGAGTGTTGGCTGGGCATGGTGGCTCATGCGTGTCATCTCAACACTTTGGGAGGCTGAGGTGCATGAATCGTTTGAGCCCAGGAGTGTGAGCCAGCCTGGGCAACAATGGCACAACCCCGTCTCCTTTGGGCGGCTGAGGTGAGTAAATTACTTAAGCCCAGGAGTGTGAGACCAGCCTGGGCAACATGACACAACCCTGTCTCCACAAAAAAATTAGCTGGGCATGATGGCATACACCTGGGAAGCTGAGGTAGGAGGACCACCTGAACCTGGGAGGTCAAGGGTCAAGGCTGCAGTGAGCCATGATCACACTGCTGCACCCCCCAAAAAAGAAAAGAGTGCTAACATTGGCCAATCCCAAATGAGACGTTTTAGCAAATCCAACCTGCTGCCCAATTTTATCAATAAAGTTTTATTGGCACACACCCATCCCCAATAGAAAGACAAAGTTGAGCGGCTGCAACAGAGACTGTATAGCCCATAAACCCTATATCTACTATTTGGCTCTTCATAGAAACTTAGAAAGTTTACCAATTTTTAACTTAGAGAATTGCTAGAATCTTTTCAACCCCAAAGACCACTATTAGTAAGCTCTACTATTAACACAGTGCATAGCCTATCAAAGTTGTAATTCCAGAGCCATCAATTTCAACTATGAGTAATGGAGATTAGTGACATATGTAAAGTTCTACTAGGAGCATTATCATCATCAATCTTAGTTTAATTATTGTTAAGTATATTTCAAATTTAGAGTATTCCAATTAATTGAACTGAAATATATACTATTATTCATATAAAATATAAACATATGCACATATATATCTGAAATATTTGATTAACCCTTTCTCTAGCCATCACTAAGAATGCATAATATGGCCTCCAACCAGAGTTGAATTACATGTAGAACATATCGACATACTACATCCTAGGACAATTATATGGCATGAACTTGATTTTTAATCTCCTACACACTTAGCAATTAACCATGCTTGATACATACCTAAATAATGTATATTTGCCTTGTGAATCCAACTTGTTAATATATAGCTGAAGCACAGTTAAACTCTTTTTCTTCTAAAATGGAACAAACAATATTATTATGTAGAATGAATAAAGACTGCCCAGACTTCATCACTATCCATTTTATCCATGTAAAAAATCCACACTTGTACCTCCTAAATATATAAAAATTTTACAAATTACTGGCATAAGACAAGGATGCCCTCTCTCACCACTCCTATTTAACATAGTATTGGAAGTTCTGGTCAGGGCAATCTGGCAAGAAAAAGAAATAAAGGGTATTCAATTAGGAAAGGAGGAAGTCAAATTGTCTCTATCTGCAGACAACATGATTGTATATTTAGAAGACCCCATCATCTTAGCCCAAAATTTCCTAAAACTCATAAGCAACTTCAGTAAAGTCTCAGGATACAAAATCAATGTGCAGAAATCACAA